>CAKAOJ020000014.1:742500-760000 GCA_916701645.2 Sebastolobus alascanus | reverse complement strand
AATGTGGGCTGCACACGTGATGGGAGAGCGTGCTGCTGAACGCAGTGCATGGCTACAATTCAATTAAATGGGCATAGTTTTAACCCCAAATATGCCATAGACCTAGTATTGTTTTTTTATGTATATTTTCCCCCAAAATAAGTTCACTATTAAAAAAGGGTATGACTTTTTATATTGAAATTGTGGAAAATTCTCAAGCTTAACTTAGCTCAACAGAAATTTTCCAACCCTTTGCAACTCTTGAGTGTGTACACTGCAAGTTGCAATTTCCTGTGAGGTCAAAATGTGAAAATACTGACTTTGCTCGGCCCTACTATAAACAGAAGTATAAAAACATGAGTGTTAGACAGATTTCTTGGTAAACCAAAATTCTGTAATTATTTCAAATTAGGAGTGAGCAATATGATAAAATCCTCCAATGTGGTTTGTGTAATTTTATATCACGGTATTGATACATATCGTGGTATAGTATAATTTTCTGGAAAATCTTCTGAGAAAGTGTTTATGGATAAAATAACCAGACGGGAATGCTCATTTTTGGAATAATTTTGAGTGAATTCAGTAATTCCCAAATCAAGGTACAGTTCAGCACAATAATGCAGTATTGCTATTAAACAGCCATGGTCATTGATTTAAACAGCTACCATATACCACCGCTCAACATATTGCCCAACCCTACTTTACCTTGCGGCAAGCAATATGAGCAGAAACTAAACTACAAAGGCTTATTCATACTTCACTAGAATCATTCAACTGTAACAATTATCCATCAAATAGGATCATTCAACTGTAATTCCTTAACACAAACACAATGATAGCTGTTGGATCCAAGATACATTAATATGCTTTGATACTGTAAAATAGTTCAGTCCTTTGGAGTCAATCACCCCTACAAGGCTTTTTTGGCCCAAAGAAATTGCAACAGTTTATCAGGTGACAACACTGTAGGACTTTAGGTGGTTCTTAAGCATTTACATGGACTCTACCTGTCGGTTTCTTGGTGACAATAGGACGTATGGTGGTGGTGGTGGTGCTTGTGGTGGTGCTTGTGGTGGTGCTTGTGGTGGTGGTGGTGGTGGTGGGTTTAGGTGTAGTAACAATTTCTGCAAAACATAAATATATGTTTTTATTTGTTGTTATTATGGTTTTATTAAATAATATGTTTTTGCAGGATGTCAGGGATGTCCTAATATCACATAGATACACATTCACTTTGATCATGTTATTGTTTCATAATTAGGAGGCTGCAGAAACTAGCTAAAATGCATTTCACACACACTGACTACACACTAACTTTTTTAATTATCTGTACTATTACAGTAACTTCCATATCTTTCCAATAATTTGCAGTTTCTATTACCAATTCGTGCTGCTATTTTATGTTGAAAACATGTAGGAGTAAGCCAATTTAAATGTACTGGATTGTTCCAGCATTGTGTGGAAGGCACATACATACACACAAAGCACATACATACTTGCATATGGAAAGGTGTTATTTTAAATGACCGGGACTTTTGCCCATGAACAAAAGAAAAGTTTTCAAAAAAGCAGTAAGTAAGTATTACACAGCAGCAGGGCCTCATCCAAAAGGTACGCTAAAATATGGATGCAATATTTCTGATGATGGTGCAATAGTAATTCCTGATTTTTTTGTTATTATCAGTATTCTGTATTAGCATAACGAAACCATCCAAAATGCACATCTAACTGTGAGAAACATTTCATGTTGAAATTATTAAGTGGTAATTTTGGTATTTTTCAACCAGGACCATATTTTCCCATGTTTTTGTGTCTAAGTGAATATTGGGGACAACCATTATTGAAATTGGTCCCCCATTGAGGGAGAATGTTGAAAACGGCAGCTGGTAAACGGGTAGAAATGTAATCGCTCAGGGCAACTCCTCACTGTCAATAGAGTGCTGCAGGGATGACGTATTTTAGTAGGCCAACCAGGAAGTTAGCATGGCCCTGGGTTCCCTCGAACAAAGGCCAACGGGATTTTTCAATTGGGTTTTGGATTATTGCAGAAATAAGCTCTGTGTCAAACAAATGTTTCTGATTCTTAAAATAAATGAACACCACTTTTATGATGTTTGAAGCGTAAATGCAATCGCCAGAAGTAAAAAGCTAACGTTAGGCTATAAAAGAACTACACCGCGGTCACATGAGCGCGAGTATAAGCAACGAGGCTGTAAAGGCGGACGAGTACGCGTGATAACGTTTAGTAGTTTCATTTAGCCACTTGTTAGCAACCGCCTTTTTTAAAGACACATAAAGGCTTCAAAATTCACGAGTGGGATATTTACTGACGTATTTTATATTGTAGAACAAAACGTTAAAATCTCTTAGGCTTGTGTTAACCACAGACCTTATTTCAGGCATCTAACTAAAAACCCATTCAAAAAACCCATTGACTTCCAGACGAGGGAACCGGAAGTGCTAAAATGCTAATTCATTTCTGGGTTTTAGGACTCATTCCGTTAGCACTCTATGTACGTCCACTGAAAGTGCTTGTTTTTGCCACCGACAGGCTAAGATTCTCATTATAAGTGTCTGACAACATTATTGAAAGGACCCTACAGAGAAATTAAACCTTTTTCTTTACCTTTCACTCTCTGTGTTTGTTATTGTGTCATGTGACTTGTTGCAGGAAGACAACGGTGGAAACGTGAGTGAGAGCGGAGAGAGTGCAACGGGACACCGGTGTTGTCAGAGTTTGTTGTGTTGGAGTACAGAAAGTGTAGCTTAGTGTTATCTAAAACAGTGATTCCCAAAGAGTGGGTCGGGACCCACAGGTGGGTCCAAGAAGATTTTAGTAGGGTCGCCAAATCAATTTGCAGAATTTCAGTACACCTTTGAGCCACATGAGGGAACCTGAATATTCGTATTGTTCTGAGAATTGTAGCCTACTTATAACATTGAATCTAGTGTGAAAGACAGCGTACATTCTGTTTGGTTTACTGATGAGAGGGAAAAAAACGAGGGCCTGTTAACTCTGCCTAAATGTATATTGTTTAACTGATGAGAGTTAATGAAAAGAATGAGATAGTAAGAAAAACCTTTCATTTCTCTGTCGGGTCGTTTTTATAATGTTGTCAGACACTTTGTATATTGACGATGAGAGGTTGCCCCGAGCGACTACATTACAGCCTGTTTAGCGGCTGCCGGTTACAGCGTTATCCCTCAATACTGGACAAATTTCAAACATTGTTTTCCCCATTAGTTACTTAGACACAAAAACTTGAGAAGATAAGGTCCAGGTTGAAAAATACTGAAGTTACCCTTTAAGTCCATGGCTTTAAATGGCACTTCAAACCTTCTCCTTCATATCTTAATAATCAGAGGATGTATGGTAGAAGACTTGCTGTTAATTTTATGGATTACTTTTAATTTGCCATTTTCTTTTAAGTTTTTTTATGTAGTAATTTACATAAAACATACATAAAAGGGGCATTTGAGTGTGAGAAAAAAAAATGTGGAAACAAAACTTAATTTAACTACAGAGCAAAGGGGAAAAAAAAAAAATCTGTGTTAATTTAATCTAAAAGGGAAACCATAGACAGCTCAATATATAGAAAGTTATGTGATTATTATGCGATGGCATCTGGATAATTATAAAATCATGTTCAAACATAACATGTGAACTTTTCTTTACAGACCTAAACCAAGTAGTAACTTTCATTTATGACTTACTTTCACATGTTGGAAGTCCAGGTAACCACTGATTGCCTATTCCACATGTCAGGGTGCTCGCTCCTGTCATAGTAAACCCAGATCTGCACTTGAACGTCACCGTGGCCTGGAATTTATGAGGGGGTCGAGAACCCCCAACCCAGTCAGCATCTTGAATATCAGGATCTGCACATTGAACTCCTGCAGGCAAAGAACATTTAAAATGGAAATTATTAGAATTGTCCAAAATATACTTCTCCAGTCCAGAGTATGTAAGAGTATCTGTCACAGCTGAGTTTACACTGGGAAAATGTTGAGAAAGGTTGGGGAAAAAAAAAAAAAAAAAACACTTACTGGTACATATTGGAGGAGCAGGCTTAAACGTCCCATCATCTGAACATGATAATGATCTTGATCCAGAGAGTGTCAAATCTTTTTGACAAGTGTACAGTACAACTTCTGCGTAGTTGTAGTTTTCTTTAATTGGGCTGAAAGTGCTATTCGTTGGCGTAGGTGGCAGACAAGTCACCACTGCAAAATAAAAGTGACTTCTATTAGAATGGAAATAGACACAAATTTAGTCATGTGCCTTGTATTAACACACAGAGATTACCAACCTTCACAATCAGGCAACCTGCCCAGCCACCCTTGGGCTCCACAATAGAGTTGAGGTTGGCCAACCAATACGTAACTAATTAGGGGATCAAAAAAATATTAATTATATGACTTCGGACAACAATTTTTTTTATTTTTTATAATAATAATAGAAAATAATTTCTGGCCTCATATTTCATCCACATAAACCAGCATATTTTGTACTTTGATTCTTCATTTCTAACTCTATTTAATCTGGGTAATTTCCTACATTAAATTGTCATTGTCTTATATCTCATCCACTTTGACCAACGCCTCTTATATTCTGTCGCGTCATTTCTGACTCTATAAGTTATTCTCTCCATTTCTGAGATTTCCTGGATTGTTTCCTTCCATCTTTGAATCGATGGACTTAAGGGTTTTAACCAGTTCCTAGTTACCGGTAAATACCGGTCTGTTTCCTGCATTAACTCAGGTGGTGATTTTCCAAGAATAAGGGACAACAAATTTCAAGAAGGATCTGACTGTTTAGCCCTACT
Organism: Sebastolobus alascanus; assembly: GCA_916701645.2. Taxonomy (NCBI): domain Eukaryota; kingdom Metazoa; phylum Chordata; class Actinopteri; order Perciformes; family Sebastidae; genus Sebastolobus; species Sebastolobus alascanus. The sequence continues at coordinate 755,195 of CAKAOJ020000014.1, read as the reverse complement.
GAACACCCACATTGATTAGAATAAGTTTTTTTATTTAGAAACATATTGGGTGCTGACATTTTACAGCTAAATACGCTTCTGGCAATTACATATTTAAAACTAATTCTCTGAACATTAACCATCAGAGTTACCAGTTAATTACTTACCCAGACTTGCAAGTCACCATTAGTCTATCGCCGAACTGTGTCCCTTCAGGGTAATTGACATTTCCATTTGCCACTTCTCCAGCAGAGCCACAGTTTCTCCCTGGAAAAAAAACCCTCATAAGGTTTAAATTCCTCCCTTAAAAATGTCTGGATATTAAAGAGAGGCGAAGTACCGCCCCTTCCGCTGGACCCTATGGGACCTTATTTCGGAAAAAATATGAACGGTAGTTAACGGCGAGAAACAAATATTTATTTGATCCCGTTTGAATTGCGCAATGAATCACACTTAAGATGTTTATCAATTTAAAGCATAATTTTGCAAGTCAAGAAAGTCACAGTTTCTTATAGCTTTGTGGTAGTATCATTTAATTTTGTGTGAAACCGCTCAGTGAATTACATCTCTCATCTCGCACAATATACGTCACCAACACTAGCTAGCTAGCTAACTTAGCTATGTTCCACGCACAACTGTAACGTTATTTTACCTGATGTATTTTTTCATCCAGCGACTCCTGGTCTTTTTATCAAACGGGAAGAGAAAGAACGAGCAAGACCTGTTGCTGGTGTGAGTTCATTCCAGTACGAAACACAGCGGCATCATTGCTTCAGCGAGAGAGGTCACTACGCGACTTTTGGGTCTGTAGTCTTTCTAATTATGTATCTTCACAGTCTTGTACTTCAACAGTTTCACATCAAACTGCAACTTTCTTGACTTGCAAAATTAGCTTTTAAATTGACAAACATTATATGTGTGATTCATGGCGCTATTCAAACGGGATCAAAAAATATTTGTTTCTCGCCGTTGACTACAAGCCTCAGGAAGAGCGCCAGGCGTTGAAGCAAATTTTCATCGTGGCCAAACGGTGGTACTACAACTTCTGTGTCGGTCACGTGATGCCATTGGGCCAAAAAATACTTTTCCCCATAGACTTACATTGAAAAAGAGACGTCTGTAAATCAGCAGATCTTTTTTTGAGGTAAATCAACTTCCCAGTGTGAACACTTGAATAGCCCTTATTTATATCATTAGGTCCTAAAAGTTGTAAAATGCACTAATAGCCGAATCCAGAGTTATTTCCCTTCCTCCGTTAATGTGAATACGTTACAGGAAACGCTACTGCGCCTGCTCTATGGGCCCAATGGATGGGGAAAATCGCCGGATGATCCGGGTACTTTATCACTCGGCAGTCGAGCAATTTTGGCTTCATGCACCACTGTGCAACTCTCATATGACTGAACGGGAGCCCGCCTCCGACGCTGTATCCAGTTCTCTTTATACATTTATGGTTGACTACTGATCATATTTCTTCCGAAATAAGGTCCCATGGTGGTCCACTGGAAGGGGCGGGACTTTGCCTCTCTAGTATGCACAAATGATTCAACAGACTGGTTACAAGATATTATCAGTCACTCATCTATTCATTCAGTATTTACTAAATGGTGCAAAAACCAGAGAATATTGTCAGTTTAAACTAGTTGTTACTAGCTGCAAATTTGAATGTAAAAATGAAGTGCAAATATTTACTCTCGCATTTCAGCCTCACAGGACTCCATTGTCCATTAGTGCAAGTAATGACTCCAGACCCTCCTGCTGTCACGTAGCCAACATTACAGGCAAAAGTGACTTTAGTCCCATTAGGGAATGACTGGATATCCTCCTTCAAACTCATGTTGTCTTCTACAGGTTTGGAGCAGTCTTGAGCTATAATGAAAGAGAAAGAAAGAGAAAAAACACGAGACGTGAGGACAAGATAACGTAACATCAAACACCAGCTTGAGTATTATCAAACATACAGTAAGTCACAAGCTTATCCGCTCTGCCACTCACCTTGAGCTACAATGGCAAGGCCAAGACTGCTCAGCAGAAGGAAGTAAGTGACACCCATGACGGGATCTGGCCAGTCTGTCTGAAGTCAATGAGCTTTCTGGCAAAGACAAACGCAAATGTAAGCAAAACCATCAGAGTTCAACAACTTATTAACTTGATTAACATGGTTCATATTAGTGCTGATTCCAGTCAAGCAGAGCAGTCTCTGCGGAACACATTAAAGCTGAAGTAGGCGAGATTGGTGCAAATATGATTTTTAAAAAGTTATTTTTAGAAAACGGCCGCTATATCATGACAGTAGTACATGAAACAGGTAACCTGAAAAAAATCATGTTCAACTGTGTCCTACTGTGTCCTCCGGTGCTCCTAAATCTGAAGGATTTCACTTAGCTGAGGAAAACAAGGTCCGCTGTCCAGCTGCAGTCTATGAGAGACGGCTGTCAATCACTCGCGACCTCCGACCAAACGGTCAAACTAGGCAGCGCTGATCAAATATGAATCAATATTCTGTTACTGTAATGCCTATATCTTGCCTCAAATGTTTTCAGAATCATCTTGTAGTTAATGTTTAGCTGTAAAATGAGAACGTTTGTGACGCGGCCACAATTGTAAAATCTGTTGAAGGAAGCCAAGTTCTGGTCACATGACCTGAAATGACCTATGATTGGTCAAAGTCTGCCGTCACAGGCTAGATTTTCTAAAGCCTGAAAACAGAGCCATGAGGAGGAGCATAAGTCTAGTTATCTCTCAGAACACTTGAATTACAATATGCTGAAAGATTATAATGGAATTTTTGCCCAATGATGCCAAAAATATACTGCCTACTGCCACTTTAAATTACGGCAATGCAATTTAACAGCAAGTGACTATAGGCTACTTACATCGAACTAAAATATCAATATAGAATGCCCAATGTCACAAATGTCGACACATATTTCCTTAAAATCGTCCTTTCGCCTGGTAAAGAAAACATCACGCCAGACTCCATTCAAAATATATCAATATTAGCTAATTAGCGCGACACTGCTTGTGTACCTAATCTTACCGAGCTATTTCACAACTTCTCTGTAGCAACAGCTTTGACTGGCAAATTCGGCATATGTTTCAACAAGAAAATTACACAAATGACAATATAGCAGTACAATTTCATCGCGTAAAGCTACTAGCTCACGCATGTTGCTCTCATCGAAACAGTGTGGGCGGTAACGCTTCACAAGTTAAACTAACGGTGTAAATCTAAATCTAACTTCCAGCTCTATAGGACCTATGCCGAAACTACAGGTAGATCCTCGGGGTGGGGAAACGCGTTAAATTGTGTTAAATTGAGTGTTTGAATTTGCTCATTATCAACACATTATTAAACCCGTGAAGTCGCCTGTCGACACAGGGTGGGTTAAGCTAGCTAGCTATCAGATAGCTAACGAAACATAAACAAACGTTAATAATACCTTGTTTTAGTCACGTAGAGTGGCGTCGCCGTCCTGTTTAAGGTTAGTATTGGTAGCAGAGTTTGTACGGATCAGGTTTTTGACCTACCAAACTAAAAGTGAAGAAACACTATGGCAGCTTCTGATCCACAGCGCTGAAGTTAATTTCCTTACTCTTCTTGACTGCTGCCGGAAACAGGCGTGGCCTTTTAATCAGTGACGCAATCCCCATGCGCACATCTTGTCCTGAGCCGAAAGTCACCAACTTTACAACATACTGTTAACCCATGAAACTTGAATACTGATGACAATATATTATGAAATTATAAGTGGTTTACTGTGTAAAAATACTCGGTTATAAGTAAAAGTCCTTCATTCAAACACTCAAATTAAATAATAGGCTACAACATGACTGGATTATAATTATTGATGCAAGTTTGATTTATGTAAACAGAAATGGCTGAATGAATTTCAACATAGTAAAGTTTATCAGCCTATTTTATCTGTAGTTTGAGATGTATCCTATAATTATTATTACTGTCAACGTGTACTTTATTTATTTTATCTTAATTTATTATTTTTTAATCTTATTTTCTTTCTTTTTAAAAAAAAACAATTTAACTTTGCTTATTGTTCTTTATCCTTTTTGCATCTGCAATGGGTGAGGGTTGGGTTGGATGGGGCTTTGGATGAAATAAATAATGGAGAGGAAAAAATACCAAAATATGGAAGGACAATCATTTACATTTGTGCTCTATTTGTATGTTTCTGTACACCTGATGTTACTCCCAATAAAGTATTATGAAAAAATATATTACTGATGCATTGATGTGTACATTTTAAGTTACAGCTTAAGGTGGAGCTAATTTCAACTAGCCTAAACCTACTTTCCACAGGCTACTACTGGGTAGCTTAACCTTTAATAATATTATAATAATGTATTAGTTAATGTATAGCTTTAGTGATAATAATAATAAAATGTAGTAAGTACAATATTTCCCTCTGACATGTGGAGTTGAAGTAGAAAATAGCATGAAATTGAAGCCTACTGAAGTTAAGTACATTGTACTTAAAGGTGCTATTAATGACATTGATAACATTCAGCCACTAGGTCCCATTCCCCCACCCCCGTTCCATTGCATTTACTTCATAAGTCATTGCCAGGCACTTACCGCCAATCTCTGCCATTTATCGTTTTTTTCCACACTAACTGACGACCCAGAGATACCACGTGATACCAACGTCGTTTTTTACTATTGGCTCACAAGCCTTGTTAGAAGTGCTAACCAAGCATTAGATATCTTCCACAGAAATAAACAAAACATTCGTTTTCGACCCGCCAAAACCATCATAATATTTTTTTTTTTTCAGGAAAAGCCATATTTTTATTCAGCACCTTTCTAAAGGCTCTGTGGATGTATTTTTTTTTTTTTTTTTTAATATTGGTCGACATAAAAATTTTACCTTTAAGTAAGCTACAGTATTTGAGTAAATGTAGCCCACTTGGTTACATTCCACCACTGCTGATTTAGGCAAAAAAAAAATATTCCAATCATCATTTAAGCCTGTAAAAACGGCCCTGTATGCTTGAACTTGTCTCCAAACAAACATTAAATCAATGATACACCAAGAAAAGCCTTTTTAGCTGCTGTATATGGCCATATTCCAAGACAGGGCTTATAGGCCATGGGTGACTGGGCTCAGTACCTAGCAGTCCCCCTCCCAAGAGCTGCAGGGTCCATGTGTTGTCAATACAGAGGATTATACCTAAACATCATAGAAAACCTGAGGGGACAAACAGAAGCTTTACAGATCTCTAATGTGAATGCTGCTCTTTTGACCTCTCCTGTAAACCACACATGGTTATATGACTGAGGTGTCTCCTCGAGGCTAGTCACAATTTACCATAATTTCAATGGTAACAATGGACACCATCACACAAGGCATTCATAGAAAGTGATGTAATGGACCCAACCCAGGCAGGGTCAATAAGAGGAAGTGATGTACTTCCTACTGAGCTCAAGCTATTGGTCTTTTTATATGAATTGTAATGTTTCACTATTTTTCTCTCGTGCCCCTAAATCACATAGCCCATTTCCCTTTTATGTCACTTCCAAGCTCTTAAAAAGAATACATGAAGACTTATGTAAGGAAGTTTTGGAATTTTTGGAATGGAAAGTTTATTTTTAAAGGGGACCTATTATGCTTATGTGCTTCTTCCCTTTCCTTTAATGTGTTATCTAGTTTTTTGTGCATGTAAAAGGTCTTCAAAGTTACAAAGCCCAAAGTAAAGGGGAGTTACTCTCCCCCACAGAAACACTGCTCCTGAACTGCCTGACACGCCTTGAAGTCCCACCTTTTCTTCCGTAACGTGGTGATGTCACCAAGTAACACACTTTGCCTAGCGGCTAGTTTGGCATAATAGGTCCTCATTAATTATTTTGACAATGTTTTAATGTGAGTCTTACTGAATCAGGGAGCAGCTTCTCGCGGTGAGAATGAATGGAGAACAGCCTGGGTCGAGACTCGACAGTTACTGTTCATCAGAAGTTCAAGGATTAGATCTCATGCTTTCTAGCTTCTGATGGGAATGCTGTCATATATGTTGTATTCTGTGTCCCACACTGAACATTTTCCTCTGCCAACACTTGGAGTTTTTTATCAAACCAACTAAGACAATATTTCCATGTCATAAAACACCTCACCGCTGATTCATTGTTTGTGCAAGAGATTAGTTTCCAAATATGTGGATGAGTTATTTGCATTTCTTTATATTCTGAAGAAACTATCCTTGTGTACATAGGCCTGCATCACTCATCATAAAATTTACAGTTGTACCTGTAACTGCTTTACACTCACTGAAATAGAATCTGCAACAACAGTAAGCTTTATTTACAGTTTTATTTACACACACTCCTTTGTTGAATTGTCTCTCAAATCATACTCATATATCAAAATAAAGCCAATATACAGTATTAGAAGTCGGTGCTAATGCGAGGTCATCATTAGAGCCTATTTTAGTATGATGGAGATGAGAGTCATGCTGTTTGTGGGCAGGATCCGTGGGTTCGGCTTTCCGTTGTAAAATAAAGTCCTGAAACACGCCCGCTGTTTCCTGATGTTCTATTGTATGACCGGTCTACATGGAATGGAAATAAATACTCAAGTAAACTGAATTTACTTGATCTGATTAAAGTTTACATTTTAAAACGTTTAAAATTTACATTCTAACAAATTAGGAATGTTCACAGAGCAACGACTGGTTTCCTTTCTCATGATTAGTCATGGTAGTCAAATGTTTCTTCACTTTATTAACCCTCTGAGACCCACAATAGACCCGTTTTTGTCTTTTTTAAAGGGGGACAGGGGGTATTTAGGGGGAGATAGCAGGTCAACAATAGATGTCACATAGAAGTGGTGTACATCATCTGAAAGCTGGGAACCTGAAGATTAATTTGAGATGTGGCTCAGCACTGGGTGTAAAGTTGTTCTAGTCATAAATCATAAATAAACATGTATTAATTAATGAATTATTTAAAATAAATTGTCAAAGTGTATATGGGTTTAGAGCATTATGATAGAAGTATAATGATCATTCCAATATTCTATTATGTCTCATAAGTTGTTGCAGCAATTTTGGGGTTGATATCATTTGTTACACAGATTTGGTGCTATATTTAACAATTTTTTTACCACTCAAGAATTGATAAATATGATCAATAATCGCTCCAAAATACCACTTTAAGACACCAAGACCTTGAGGATTACCATAGAAAAAGCCATGCCGTGATTTGGCATCAAAAACTTTTGACATTTTGAGATTTCTGTAATAATTGGCAATTAGATGGTGAGCACTTCTGTTCTGGAAACTTATTGTCAAGGATACCTAGACAAGCCATCCATCCTCTAATTGCCCTAGGTCTCTAGTTGTGGCTGTAAAGTTTCATGAGGCTGTGATTATCCTAGAGGTCACCACAGGTCAATTTATACGGTGAGGTCAAGTTTAAAAAAATGGTCTCAATACAATGAAGTAGCTGCTATGGGGAATAACATCATCACACATGAATACAATTGGGCTCATTGGATCCACAAGAGTCTCAGCTTTACGGTGATATCCAATTTATGAAATTCAGAGACTGTTTATGGACCGCAGTATGCAGAAATATTCAAATACACCATTTTCGGCGGAAATAACACTTTTATACTGCATTCAAAAAACTGCATGGTTATTGCCCAAAACTGCATGTGATTATCATAAAGTGGGCATGTCTGTAAAGGGGAGACTCGTGAGTACCCATAGAACCCATTTTCATTCATAAATCTTGAAGTCAGAGGTCAAGGGACCCCTTTGTAATAGGCCATGCCGGTTTTTCCTCGCTAAAATTTGGAGCGTTATTTAGCCTCCTTTCCGACAAGCTAACATGACATGAACCTGCTAGAGCCTCTGAAAGACAGGAAAGTCGGCAGGTCTCAGAGGGTTAAAACTATTTCATTCTAATATATAATGTAATAAATGCAATATTTTTATAGCAGCCTATTATTTTAGCAAACATGTGGTGACAGATCATTCATTCTTTTTTCACCTCTTGGTAAGGCAAGCAAAGACCTCACATAGCTTGTATGTGTATGTGTTGGTATTGGAAAGCTATCACTTGAAATAGAATACAACGCTGATCAGTTTAATGAGACACTCTGATAAACATGCTGACGTACGTTATGACTCAGACTCTTAACAAATTATCAAGATACGACTTCCAATGAACTACCACTGTAAAATGCAGGTCAATGAGCCAAATGGGGCAATCGCCTGACACGAACTCTTCTCTTCCGCTTGGCACGTTCTTGTCTTGCTTTTGTACATTTGAGTACTATGCACAGAAATATCAGTAAGGCCGCAAAAGCACCCCAACGCAGCAATATATACCAAAATGGCACTCCTGTCCATGTCCTGTAAAGACAAAGATTTTTGATTAGTGACTGATTTTTAGACAACAAACACTTTGTGGATCCATTTTTAGATATATTAATGAATGAATCTAAAAAGTATAGTATAGTATAGTATAGTACAGTACACTATAGTATAGTATAGTATGCTTTAGTATGCTATAGTATAGTAGGCTATAGTGCAGTACAGTACAGTACAGTACAGTACAGTACAGTACAGTACAGTACAATACGCTATAGTATAGTAGGCTACAGTATAGTATAGTATAGTATAGTATGATATAGTATAGTCACCTGCTGAAAAACAGATCTTGATCAGTTTGATTGATTAGTGAAGACCGATTTCTTGTGTCAGAGTGGATTTTCACTGTAGTTTGCTGGATTTTCACGGTGGTTTGGCAGGTGCTCATTCTGTTGTCACAGTCATAAAAGGGTTGGCCTGATGATTAAAAAGAAAGACATTACAATGGCATTCTTTTATGAGCTTGTACTTTGTGCATTAAGGATTTCACAACAGCCTCAAAACAAATCAGACCCTATCAGTCCATTCTATAAAGCCGTTGTTTATAATGTATTATATATTTCTATTTATATTACCCTTTGTGTATGATTTTTATAGAATTTTTGATATTTCAAATATACATTTTTTTGTTTGTAGAAAAATAAGACAATCCAATTGAAAATTGGTGCAGTGTACTGTATGTGTCCTTGCAAGTGTCTTTTTTTTAATAAGGCCACTAGGAGTCGCCAAAGCCAAATCCTACACACTAGGGCTTTAATCCATTATAAATAACCAATATACAGTATACATAGCCTAACCATAGTCATAATAAAAACAAAGTTAAAACTATATTCATGATGATGAGGCATATCAAAATCAATAATTTACAATATCACAATACCACAATTTTTTCTGCAACTAATGGATTGGTAGAGTTTTTCAATATGCCTTCATGGCAGTGATTTCCTGCTATAAGTGAAGGATGTATTTGGGTGGCAACCATCACCAAGAAAAAAAAGAGAACTGTGAAAAGTGTGTTGGCACAGAGGAAACAGAGCCACATCCTTAGTAGAAGAGCAAAACTGACTCAAACACCCATAAATAACTGATTCTTGGCTTCCTGTTAACTTCTATCCTCCACTCGTACTATATAAAGTTTTCTACTGACAAATTGAAAGCAAAAAGCTAGGTTGTTTTGTTTAGCCTTGACCTTTAATACTGTACAGTAAAACTTAAAAACAGCTGATGAAATGTTCTCTGGAAGCAACAAGCATTCATAATGATACAAACCTTATAAAAAAGGTTATATTGTACATACTGGATAAGCACCGTATAAAAGCACCTACAATATAAGCACTTATTAATATCAATACACCTTTTACTTTACTTGAAACAAACCGCGAGGTGTCATAAAAGCATTATTATACATGCCATAACCACACTCACCATTTATTAAAGCTAGAGTTGGTAATCTCCAAAAACATTTTTGTTATATTAGTTGAAATTCTCTTAACATCCCAACAGCAATCAATAAATCAAATGCTCTGACCAGACTGTATATAAAAATGGCCTTAGTCACTGTGACGTTCCTCATTGGTTTGTAGACTGCCGTTTTGAAGCTTTGAGATCTGCATTTTGGCCGTAGCCATCTTGGTATTTGGCCATCGCCATCTTGTGTTTTTGCAACCAAAAGTGACACGCGAGGGTGGAGCTAAGTACAACCGAACGCTGAACAAGACATTTTTAGGCGATCAGTATGTTACAATTAACTTTCATGAACTGAAAACACACTGTGAAAGGATTAAAGTTTTAAGTCGAAAATGTAGACAACTCCCAGACCGAACAACGCCGTTGTAGTGACCCGTCAATCACAAGGTAGCCACGCCCTAAAGCATACCCTGCTTCAAAGTCTATTTGACTCTAAATGGGACAATAATTCACTAAATGAACATCATGCTGTATTGAAGAAGACTTGAAACTAGCGATTGAGACCATAAACTCATGTTTACTATGTTTACTGAGGTAATAAATCAAGTGAGAATTAGGGTCATTTTCTCATAGACTTCTATACAATCTGACTTCTTTTTTTAACCAGAGGAGTCGCCCCCTGCTGGCTATTAGAAAGAATGCAAGTTTAAGGCACTTCCGCATTGGCTTCACTTTTCAGAACCAGAGGTTGCCCACTGGCTCTCACAAAAAAAACAAGAAATGGTATCTGTGGCTGTTGCAGGACTGTAATGAGCCCGTCCAATAATTTCATTCGGCCCAAATTAAATGATTGGACGGGCTACCTGCCTGCCTGAGTCTTCTGCTAGCTTGACAGCTGTGAGTACTAACAACAGCCATGTTCATTGTTTATGTTCATTATGATAAGTTTGCGGTCATAATGATAATTTTGGGGGAGTGGCTGTGAGGGAGGCCTGAAGCGACACACTGTCAGTGTTGCCGACTTTCTCGCTAGATTTAGAGATTTTTGGAGCTAATGCTGCTACTGTAGCTACTTTCATTGGAAAAGAATTGGCAACACTGGGCTGGATTTTTCGGTTGGATAATGTTAAGATCTGCAGTAGCTTACTCTTGCTAGTTTCTTAAGTTTACCAACCCTAGCTTTAGTGTTCATGAACTTTCATACATAACCGATAGAGCAAGGCATTATAAGAGATTCTGAGAATTATTCTCTTGAGGTAATGTCTTAAAACTAGGGCTGTCAAAGTTAACGCGATAATAACGTGTGAACGCAAATTCGTTTTAACGCCACTAATTCCTTTAAATCGATCACGACTTGTGATTTTTAATTAACTAGAAAACCTAAACCAATCCAATGGTACCAACAATGTCATAGTAGCTTGTCGCGAAGGAGGCTAAATAACACTCTGAACTTGCCCTAAATTTTGGCAAGGAAAAATTGCCAATTTCAAAGAGGTCCCTTGACCTCTGACCCACGAGTCTCCCCTTTACAGACATGCCCACTTTATGCTAATACCACGCAGTTTTGGGCAAGTCATAGTCAAGTCAGCACACTGACACACTGACAGCTGTTGTTGCCTGTTGGGCTTGAGTTTGCCATGTTACGATTTGAGCATATTTTTTATGCTTAATGCAGTACCTGTGAGGGTTTCTGGATATTTGTCATTGTTTTGTGTTGTTAATTGATTTCCAATAATAAATATACATATACATTTGCATAAAGCAAGCATATTTGCCCACTCACATGTTGATAAGAGTATTAAATACTTGACAAATCTCCTTTTAAGGTACATTTCGAACAGATAAAAAATGTGCAGTTAATTTACGATTAATAGCGATTAAATATTTTAATCGATTGACAGCTCTATTTAAAATCTTTAAAAACTTGTAATGTTTGATATCCTTTTGTTGTATTAATACTTACTGTATACTAATAATTAATTTGAATCCAAATGAGTTCTGCTATAAAAAAAAATTATGCTGACTATGATGCATTATAGCATTTCATATAAGTAATTGTGCATGTGTTATGAAGCATTCTGTGAAGGTATCCATATAAAACATTATAAACACAGGCTTCACAGAAAGTGTTCTTGCTTTGGAGAGAATACAACAGGACATCCGTTCTTACCTTGCATATAAATGACATAGATACAGCTGTGGTCTGCAGGCATCAGAACCCGCACAGAGAGGATACCACTCTCATGACTGCTTATGTCATTACTGGCTATACAGTAATAATCGCCGTCCTTTTGCACAGTGCCACAGTGTAGGTATAAGTCTGACGAGTTGTGAAGCAGAAAATCCTCATAGTGTGTGTGTTGGTACCAGGCATAACGGACGTCAGTGCCCTTTGTACAACCACAGCGCACGGACACTGGCTGACCCCAACATGTCGGCCTGTCCGCCAGAGAGCTCAAGGGCCAAAGTCCGGGTTCAGATACTGGAACTGGCACAAAGAAGAAAGCAATATATTGGAATTCAGCTTGATAGTATATAGGAGTAAATGTCCAAAAAGCAATCCATAAATGTTTCTGACATTGTGTTTTATTCTTACCTTCAGTGATAACCACATTAACTGAAGTCATGAGGTCCGCATATATTTTGTCAATCCCAACCCAGTACACTCCCGTGTCGTCAAATTGGAGATCAGTGACTTTCACGAACAGGCCTCTCCTTCCTGCATCTACTATTTGGGACCTGTGTGTGTTTTTGGGACTGCCATCCGAATCTACCAAAATCTCACAGGTCCTTCTAGAGTCCCCTCGGCACCAGTACTTTTTACTGTACAGGAATCGGTTTGCCTCATACTCGCACTTAAGAAGGAGCTCACCTCCAATATGTGCTGTGATGTCCCTTTTATCACACTTGAGCTGAAGACT
>CAKAOJ020000013.1:10010000-10286196 GCA_916701645.2 Sebastolobus alascanus | reverse complement strand
ACTCATAAAAACTTTTCCTGAAATTAATTTGCGGTACATTTTGAACATATAAAAAAATGTGTGAATAATTTGCGATTAATCACGATTAAATATTTTAAAGCTGAAGTAGGCGAGATTGGAGCAAATATGATTAAAAAAATTTAAAAAAAAGTTATTTTTATAAAACGGTCGCTATATCGTGCGTAGTACATGAAACAGGTAACCTGAAAAAAAATCATGTTCCTCTGTGTCCTCCGGTCCTAACGGCATCTGCAAGATTTCACAGACCGGAGGAAATCAACAAGTAAGAGCTGATCTGAGGTCTGCTGTCCAGCTGCTGTCTATGAGAGCCGGCTGTCAATCACTCGCGAACTCCGACCAAACGGTCAAACTAGGCAGCGCTGATCAAATATGAATCAATGTTATGTTACGTTGATGCGTATTTCTCTCCTCAAATGTTCTCAGAATCATCTTGTAGTTACTGTTAAGCTGTAAAATGAGAAGGTTTGTGACGAAGCCGCATTGTAAAATCTGTTGAAGGAACGCCAAGTTCTGGTCACATGACCGTAGCACAGCCAATAGGAACTTTCTCTCAAGATAGATTTTTTAAAGCCTGAAATAAGTCTAGTCTTTAAGTCTCGTCTTTTCCTGGTTTTAAAGGCTACATTACAGTAAAGTGATGTCATTTTCTGAACTTACCAGACTGTTTAAGCTGTTCTGTTATTGGTCATTTACACAAACAAATATTGTGATATTTGATTTTCTCCAAGTCACCCAGCCCTAATACATCTAACTCAGACTGCTGAAGCCTCCGATTAGATTAAGATCAACTTTACAGGTCATTTTACACAGAACAAGACTGTGGATTTAGTCCTCATCTCGTAACACTCAGGTTATACGGGGATTGCTTCACAGACAGAAGGAATGATGACAGACATCAATAACTCTTTGAATGTACATATGAACATGTGAGTATTGTATTCAGATAGACTTGAACAAAATATGAACCTGCAAAGAGGTTTCTGATGCAGAATATTTATTTGGTTTTTGCTTCAAATAATTAGACAATGCTGACATGAAAACAGAGCACAGTTAGATCTGCTGTCAAAAAGAACGTGGGAATAACTTAGAACCATAGAAACCTCTAATTAGATGGTTTCGTTCATAATCATCACTTATGTGTCTTTAAGTTGGTGCAATACGTGTTTGTTGGAAAGTGCTGCACCTTTAGACATGTTCAAATAGAGAGCTACAGGAATGAGTCCTAAAACCCAGAAATGAGTTAGCATTTTAGCACTTCCTGTTCCCTCGTCTGGAAGTCAATGGGCTTTAGTTAGATGCCTGAAATAAGGTCTGTGGTTAAAGGTCCAGTGTGTAGGATCTGGCGGTATCTAACGGTGAGGTGAGGAGATTACAACCAACTGAAGCCTCTCCTGTGTACCAAGCGTGTTGGAGAGCTACGGTGGCCGACGTGAAAACGTGAACGTCCCTCTCTAGAGCCATCTGGAGCAGAGCCAGTGTGTAGAGAGTGTGTGTACAAACTACAGAAGCTACAGTCAGTGAACTGACCTCAGAGTCTCCAGTCTACAGTTTGGACTCTTCAGTCCAGCAAACAGCGGCTTCACTTCTAAATACTGCAGGTTGTTTCCACTCAGGTCCAGCTCTCTCAGATGGGAGGGGTTGGACTTCAGAGCTGAGGCCACAACTTCACAGTGAGTATCTGAGAGTCCACAGTCAGAAAGTCTGTGATGACACAACAATGACAAAATATGTTATTATGAAAGAGGACAGTTTATATTTACTTCATGCATTTGATTACTAAACAGTTTGATATATACTTCTTTGATCAACATTTACTCTTCACATCAGTGGTTCAGCTAATCTCATCTCACTGTTTGACATGAAACAATAATTCTCATCACTCTCTCTCAAACCTGCAGACTTTTAATCTTTGTTTTTCTTTAATCTTGCAGATGAAGAGAGAGAACATGTAGTTACATTGAGGCTTCCATAATGTCCAGTCTGTCAGTGAGATCTGATCCCAGGTCTGTCTCCACAAAGTTAGCATGAGGCCTTCTTGATTATAAAAGCATTTTAAAACTCAGTGAATAAGTAATAATAATACAGTTGATAAAGTTGACCTCTCTTTGCTGCTACCTGCTGCTGTCAGGTTCACGTCCATAAATGGGAAAATTCAGTGACTGCTGCCAAACAGTAGAGAAATTAAACAAATCGCATAATAATATTAGACCTGTACATAAGCAAAAAAAACTGAACAGTAAAAACCATGGTTCACTAAACTGGGGTTGGTCTTAAAAGCCATGGTTACAAATGAACATGGTTCTATGATGGTTCCATCTCTCAATGAGAGAACAAAGACTTTCTGATCAGATTTGATGGTTCGACAGTTTGATGGATGAGGATCACTGTCTCTATACATGATGTGATGCTGTCAGCTGTAATCCAGCTTTATTTCCTGGAGACATGAACACAACAACATCTTCTTCACATCAACTCTAACACATGATCACAACAAGCTTCTGGCTGATCTGATTGGCTGACTGTTCTCTCTCTCTGTGTGTCACCGTTCTCCTCTCACAGCTTCACTGAGGAAACACATCACAACAATACTGCTGAAACCAGCATGGACGGACTCCGACTGTCTACTGACCTCAGAGTCTCCAGTCTACAGTGTGGACTCTTCACCAGATCAGACAGCAGCTTCACATCTGAATCCTGCAGGTTGTTGTTCCTCAGATCCAGCTCTCTCAGATGGGAGGGGTTGGACTTCAGAGCTGAGATCAGAGAATCACAGCTGATCTCTGACAAACTGCAGAGCCACAATCTGAATAAAGAATAAATGATGTAAGTTTAGAAGACAACGTTCCTGCTTGAAATCATTCAATGTTTAATAATGTGTTTAGAGCTGAAGAAGGTTTAGAACGTAGAAGTTTAGAAAATGTAAACTCCAAACACCTGAAGCCAACAGGATGCAGGTTAAAAACTGTAAAATACAAACAGTGAAACAGAGCTCTCATTAATATTAATGACAACGTGCTGCTACTTCAATAAAGACGTAGTGACTTCACCTCTTAAACTCTGACAGCTCCACCAGTGGATCCATCTATACAAACTCATGTTGAGCAGCCAAACACTAATAAAAACCACAGAAACTGATTCGAGATTCAACTCAAGATCTCAAAGTTTCTAAAGATGTCAAATATGTCAGGATGGATTTTGGGAAAATGTGAACAAAAGATATTTAAAATAAGACATCTATAATATATATTTTAGGAATAGAGGAGTCATTAAATCAAAGCATCTTCAGTTTAAACTCTTCAGTCAGTATAAGCATCATATAGCTTCATAAAATGTATAGAAAAAACAAATAGTGAATATATTTGTTATTGTCTGATAGCTGAAATAGAGATAATTTATTTAGTCTTTATATTTATGTATTTTATAATTTATTTTAACATGATGAAAGTCAGGTGTTGTGATATATGAAGGTTTTAAATGTGTAGCTCAACATTGCTCTGCTGTCAATGGACTAAACCACTGAAGAAGAAAATGTCCTTTAGCATTAAGTTACTCAGTGTGGATCAGTATAATATCAGCCTTATGTCTGCAGTTTAGTGTCACCACAACTTTCACATCATATTAATCTCAGTACACAAGTCAAAAATGGTGTCTGACCTCAGAGTCTCCAGTCTACAGTGTGGACTCTCAAGAAAACCAGACAGCTTCACTCCTGAATCCTTCAGCCCGTTTCCACTCAGATCCAGCTCTCTCAGATGGGGGGGGTTGGACTTCAGAGCTGAGGCCAGAGAATCACAGCTGATCTCTGACAAACTGCAGTCACTCAATCTGAATAAAGAATAAATGATGAAGATAAAAATCACTTTATAATCCAATCAGATGTGTTCAGGTTTTAAATGTGTAGCTCAACATTACTATGTCCTAATCAATGATCTTTTCCCTAAAATGAGTAGAGTGACTTTGTCATTGTGTTATTGTGGATCATCATGATGTCAGCCTTCTACAGACATCATCCAAATGTCACCACAACATTCATAAACCTATTCATGTCAACACACATCAATAACATGCTGCTGATCTCAGTCAAGTCTGGAATTAGAGGATCAATATTAAATCAGACTTGTTGGACTTCCTTACTTCATTTATTACATGGCCTTCTTCTCACTGTATCTGGTAGCTTAGTAGGTTTATGTCATTTACAGGAAAGGTCCACATTTGTTCAAGTGTGTCTATAAACAACAGCCACATGTCATATGTATATTAAAAGAGTTATTGGTGTCAGTAATCATTCCTCCTGTGAAGTGGTCCCTTCATAACACAACTACACTGTAAGAAATGACTTCATAAGTTCAACCTAAACTAATATGAAGATTCAACAGTCTGAGTCAGACAAATCAAAGTTACAGACTGTTAAGGACCAAATTCCCTCTTTGAGTTACTATTCCTCCTGCAGCTCAACAAGGAAACTGTCAAACACAACATACTGACTGGATACATACTAAGACAGGGCAATATATCCATATTATATCGATATCGTGATATGAGACTAGATATCGTCTAAGATTTTGGATATCCTAATATCTAGGGTTGTCAAAGTTAATCGTTTTAACGCAACTAATTTCTTTAACGCATTAACGCAATCGATCTTCCGGAGGTTGTAGCAGCTCAGTTTTAAATCTAGAGTGAAGATACTGGTATCATATAAAACTAGAAAACATGATGAATCCATCCGTACCAACCATGTCATACAAGCTCGTCGGGAAGGAGGTTAAATAACGCTCAAATCTTGCGCTAAATTTTGGCGAGTAATAACTGTCATGGCCATTTTAAAAGGGGTCCCTTGACCTCTGACCTCCAGATATGTGAATGTAAATGGGTTCTATGGGTACCCACGAGTCTCCCCTTTACAGACATGCCCACGTTATGATAATCACATGCAGTTTGGGGCAAGTCATAGTGAAGTCAGCACACTGACACACTGACAGCTGTTGTTGCCTGTTGGGCTGCAGTTTGCCATGTTATGATTTGAGCATATTGTTTTATGCTAAATGCAGAACCTGTGAGGGTTTCTGGACAATATCTGTCATTGTCATCATATCCATACATTTGCATAAAGCAGCATATTTGTCAACTCCCATGTTGATAAGAGGATTAAATACTTGACAAATCTCCCTTTAAGGTACATTTTGAACATATAAAAAAATGTGTGAATAATTTGCGATTAATCACGATTAAATATTTTAAAGCTGAAGTAGGCGAGATTGGAGCAAATATGATTAAAAAAATTTAAAAAAAAGTTATTTTTATAAAACGGTCGCTATATCGTGCGTAGTACATGAAACAGGTAACCTGAAAAAAAATCATGTTCCTCTGTGTCCTCCGGTCCTAACGGCATCTGCAAGATTTCACAGACCGGAGGAAATCAACAAGTAAGAGCTGATCTGAGGTCTGCTGTCCAGCTGCTGTCTATGAGAGCCGGCTGTCAATCACTCGCGAACTCCGACCAAACGGTCAAACTAGGCAGCGCTGATCAAATATGAATCAATGTTATGTTACGTTGATGCGTATTTCTCTCCTCAAATGTTCTCAGAATCATCTTGTAGTTACTGTTAAGCTGTAAAATGAGAAGGTTTGTGACGAAGCCGCATTGTAAAATCTGTTGAAGGAACGCCAAGTTCTGGTCACATGACCGTAGCACAGCCAATAGGAACTTTCTCTCAAGATAGATTTTTTAAAGCCTGAAATAAGTCTAGTCTTTAAGTCTCGTCTTTTCCTGGTTTTAAAGGCTACATTACAGTAAAGTGATGTCATTTTCTGAACTTACCAGACTGTTTAAGCTGTTCTGTTATTGGTCATTTACACAAACAAATATTGTGATATTTGATTTTCTCCAAGTCACCCAGCCCTAATACATCTAACTCAGACTGCTGAAGCCTCCGATTAGATTAAGATCAACTTTACAGGTCATTTTACACAGAACAAGACTGTGGATTTAGTCCTCATCTCGTAACACTCAGGTTATACGGGGATTGCTTCACAGACAGAAGGAATGATGACAGACATCAATAACTCTTTGAATGTACATATGAACATGTGAGTATTGTATTCAGATAGACTTGAACAAAATATGAACCTGCAAAGAGGTTTCTGATGCAGAATATTTATTTGGTTTTTGCTTCAAATAATTAGACAATGCTGACATGAAAACAGAGCACAGTTAGATCTGCTGTCAAAAAGAACGTGGGAATAACTTAGAACCATAGAAACCTCTAATTAGATGGTTTCGTTCATAATCATCACTTATGTGTCTTTAAGTTGGTGCAATACGTGTTTGTTGGAAAGTGCTGCACCTTTAGACATGTTCAAATAGAGAGCTACAGGAATGAGTCCTAAAACCCAGAAATGAGTTAGCATTTTAGCACTTCCTGTTCCCTCGTCTGGAAGTCAATGGGCTTTAGTTAGATGCCTGAAATAAGGTCTGTGGTTAAAGGTCCAGTGTGTAGGATCTGGCGGTATCTAACGGTGAGGTGAGGAGATTACAACCAACTGAAGCCTCTCCTGTGTACCAAGCGTGTTGGAGAGCTACGGTGGCCGACGTGAAAACGTGAACGTCCCTCTCTAGAGCCATCTGGAGCAGAGCCAGTGTGTAGAGAGTGTGTGTACAAACTACAGAAGCTACAGTCAGTGAACTGACCTCAGAGTCTCCAGTCTACAGTTTGGACTCTTCAGTCCAGCAAACAGCGGCTTCACTTCTAAATACTGCAGGTTGTTTCCACTCAGGTCCAGCTCTCTCAGATGGGAGGGGTTGGACTTCAGAGCTGAGGCCACAACTTCACAGTGAGTATCTGAGAGTCCACAGTCAGAAAGTCTGTGATGACACAACAATGACAAAATATGTTATTATGAAAGAGGACAGTTTATATTTACTTCATGCATTTGATTACTAAACAGTTTGATATATACTTCTTTGATCAACATTTACTCTTCACATCAGTGGTTCAGCTAATCTCATCTCACTGTTTGACATGAAACAATAATTCTCATCACTCTCTCTCAAACCTGCAGACTTTTAATCTTTGTTTTTCTTTAATCTTGCAGATGAAGAGAGAGAACATGTAGTTACATTGAGGCTTCCATAATGTCCAGTCTGTCAGTGAGATCTGATCCCAGGTCTGTCTCCACAAAGTTAGCATGAGGCCTTCTTGATTATAAAAGCATTTTAAAACTCAGTGAATAAGTAATAATAATACAGTTGATAAAGTTGACCTCTCTTTGCTGCTACCTGCTGCTGTCAGGTTCACGTCCATAAATGGGAAAATTCAGTGACTGCTGCCAAACAGTAGAGAAATTAAACAAATCGCATAATAATATTAGACCTGTACATAATTAAACATTCATATAATTAGATATTTGAATGACTGCATGGTGTTTTGTCATTAACACTCTTTTCTGAGCATTAAACATATTCAGCTCACAAATATAATAAAAGAACCAATAAGGTTGCATTTTTTTCAACATAATGTCATCAGAAAGATGTTTTCAGTGTATCAGCATTAAAAATGTACTTGAACTTATTTGCCTCATCTGTTTTGTCTTTGGCCTCAACTGTCTTAATTTGTAAATATTAAAGCTGCAGTATGCGATATTGGCACAAATATGATTTAAAAAAGTTATTTTTAGAAAACGGCCGCTATATGGTGACAGTAGTACATGAAACAGGTAACCTGAGTTAAATCCTGTTCCTCTGTGTCCTACTGTGTCCTCCGGTGCTCCTAACGGCATCTGAAGGATTTCACTTACCGGAGGAAAACAAGGTCCGCTGCCCAGCTGCAGTCTATGAGAGCCGGCTGTCAATCACTCACGAACTCCGACCAAACGGTCAAACTAGGCAGCGCTGATCAAATATGAATCAATATTCTGTTACTGTAATGACTATTTCTCTCCTCAAATGTTTTCAGAATCATCTTGTAGTTACTGTTTAGCTGTAAAATGAGAAAGTTTGTGACTCCGCCGCCATTGTAAAATCTGTTGAAGGAAGCCAAGTTCTGGTCACATGACCGGAGCACAGCCAATAGGAACGCTCTCTCTCTCTGAAACGACCTGTGATTGGTCAAAATCTGCCGTCACGGGCTAGATTTTTCTAAAGCCTGAACACAGAGACATGAGGAGGAGCAGAAGTCTAGTTTTCTCTCAGAACACTTGAATTACAATATGCTGAAAGGTTATTATGGAATTTTTGCCAAATTATGCCAAAAAAATGTTGCCTACTGCCACTTTAAAAACAAAACATTGATCTTTGGTGTGTATGAGATCTGTTAAAAAGTCTGAATTCTACCATTCTGCTGTTATATATTCATCAGACCGCTGTTATTGGTGGAAGCTGTGTATTTCCTGTTACTACTCTTCTCTACAACAACAAGAGAGAGAAACACCTGAGTTTCCTTCTGTGAGTAACAGAATAAAAGGAAAGACTTAAAAACAAGATGATGGAACACAACTTGAATTCATGAGCAATAAAATGCACCATTGCTGGATTCAACACACTCAGGGGTTTTACAAC
Organism: Sebastolobus alascanus; assembly: GCA_916701645.2. NCBI lineage: Eukaryota > Metazoa > Chordata > Actinopteri > Perciformes > Sebastidae > Sebastolobus > Sebastolobus alascanus. The sequence continues at coordinate 10,277,618 of CAKAOJ020000013.1, read as the reverse complement.
GACAAGCTTTGTCTCTTATGACCAGTAGTTTAAGGTGGCTAATGCTAGAGTTGGGTCGATTTTCGGTTTTGCCGGTATACGGTCCGGTCCGGTGTACGTGTTTAAACCGGTTTGATTTTATGCTAACTGGCGGAACCAACATTTGTCATTGTGACACATTCTGGCAAATTAAAAAGTATCCGACATCAACAACCTGTGCCGACAGAGTCACAGTGCTAAATCCAGCCTGTATTGCATTACTAATAAGCAATATGACAATGTGATTAATGTAATATTATGATATTATGTTGGTGTATAAACAAGAAGAGGTTTGTTTACGAGGAAGTTCATGTGTTTTTTGGGGTGACGAGACGAGACACGGCAGAGCTGGTCTCAAAGAAAACTAAAACTGCGGCAAAAATGGCAACGTTTGGGATTTGAAGCCAACGAAAGAGATGAGCCCAAAAACACACGAGGTAAGGTGTAATGTGGTGCAAGGCCTACTGAAAGCAAACCCCAGCACCAGGGCTCTGATCCCAGGACCGCCCCGACTCCCCCGATCAGCAAACGCTCTGTTGCTGCCGTTACACCGGTTAGACCCAGCGCTCCACCAGACAGCTGATCTTTTGCTTTTACTAGGTTCTCATGTCGTCTCCATCACCCAAAAAGATAAATAAGAAAAAACTGTAAAATGTAATAATTATTAGAAATAAATAGAATAAGTGTTCATTAACTTGACAGCTAGAAACACAAACTACTGAAACATTTTTAACTCAACATTTGAAACAGCTCAAGAACATCTGTGACAAAATACAACTGACATATTTATGTAATAAACACGTGGAACAATTATAAGAATATTATATTTAAGAATAATTTATAGTGTGTATATTTGAAGAACTAAACTAGTAATCTACACTGATCTATAAAGTTAATCACATCTGGACTTACAGAGCTTTTCTGCAGTTCCTCACAGCTGGAATCAGTCTCAGTCGTCCCTCTGGTGTTGTCTTGTACTTCTTCAGGTCCAACTCATCCAGAACCTCCTCTGACATCTGCAGCATGTAGGCCAGAGCTGAGCAGTGGATCACAGAGAGTTCTTTCTCTGATCTGTTCTCTGACTTCAGGAACTCTTGGATCTCCTGATGTACCGAGTGGTCGTTCATCTCCGTCAGACAGTGGAAGATGTTGATGCTTCTGTCAGGAGAGACATTATCTCTGTTCATCTTCTTCAGGTTGTTGATGATTCTCTGGATGCTTCCTGAACTGCTCTTTGTCCGACCCAGCAGACCTCCTAAGAGCCTCTGGTTGGACTCCAGAGAGAGGCCATGAAGGAAGCGAACAAACAGGTCCAGGTGGCCATTTTTACTCCTCAGGGATTTCTCCATGGCTCTCTTCAGGAAGTCATCCAGAGATGGGCCACGACTAGCATTGCTTCCAAAATGCATAGAGATGTTGAAAAAATACATTGGGTTTGACTCTCTGTGCTTGTAGTCTTCTCCCAGGAAGTCCTTCAGTACCTCTGTATTGCTGTTTGTGTAACAGTGGATCATGTAGACTGCAGCCAGAAACTCCTGAATGCTCAGGTGAACAAAGCAGTAGACTGTTTTCTCGAAGATCACACACTCTCTTTTGAAGATCTCTGTACAAACTCCTGAGTACACCGAGGCCTCTTTGACATCAAGACCACACCGCTCCAGGTCTTCTTGGTAGAACATGATGTTTCCTTTCTCCAGCTGTTCAAACGCCAGCCTCCCCAGCTTCAGAAGAACTTTTCTATCAGCCTCCGTCAGCTCCTGTGGACTTGTCTCATGTCCCTCACCATACTTCTGCTTCTTCCTCTTTGTCTGAACCAACAGGAAGTGTGAGTACATGTCAGTCAGGGTCTTGGGCAGCTCTCCTCTCTGGTCTGTAGTCAACATGTGGTCCAGAACTGTAGCAGTGATCCAGCAGAAGACTGGGATTAGACACATGATGTGGAGGCTCCTGGATGTCTTGATGTGTGAGATGATTCTGCTGGACAGCTCTTCATCACTGACTCTCCTCCTGAAGTACTCCTCCTTCTGGGCGTCAGTGAAGCCTCGTACTTCTGTTACCCTGTCAACACATGCAGGAGGGATCTGATTGGCTGCTGCAGGTCGGGAAGTTATCCAGACGAGAGCTGAGGGAAGCAGATTCCCCTGGATGAGGTTTATCAACAGCACGTTGACTGATGACTTCTGGGTGACATCAGACACAACCTCATTGTTCTTGAAATCCAGTGAAAGTCTGCTTTCATCTAGACCGTCAAAGATGAACAGAACTTTACATTCAGCGAGCTTCTCTGCTGTGACCTTCTGTAATGTTGGATGGAAAACATGGAGCAGCATGAGAAGACTGTACTGCTCATCTCTGATCAAGTTCAGCTCCCTGAACGAAAGCAGAATCACCAGACTTACATCTTGGTTTTCCAAGCCCATTGCCCAGTCCAGAGTGAACTTCTGCACTGAGAAGGTTTTTCCAACGCCAGCGACGCCGTTCGTCAGAACGAGTCTGATGTTGTGTTTCTGTTGGTCAGGTAAGGCTTTAAAGATGTCGTGGCACTTGATTGGAGCGTCATGGAGGGTCTTCTTCTTGGAAGCTGTCTCAAGCTGTCTCACCTCATGTTGGGTATTAACCTCTTCACTCTGTCCCTCTGTGATGTAGAGCTCAGTGTAGATCCTGTTGAGGAGGGTTCCACTTCCTGTTTTATCACTTCCTTCAGTCACACGTTTACATCTCCTCCTCACACTAATCTTATGTTCATCTACAACCTCCTGCAGAACCCTATCTGCTGAAAGAGAGAGAAAAAGGTTTGAGACAAAATAAAGACATTTTGACAATCTGCTTATTATCCTCATTGCCAATATTGAAGCGATCAATATAAAGTAAATAAAAAAGCAGTAAAGGTTAAACAGTCCAGTTTTTGTGGAAGCATCAGAAATGCTCCTTTTTCTCTCAGTCGGTGTACATGTTTGATTGACAGCAGAGGAGGCGGAGCCTCAGCTGTCCGTCTTCAGCTCTTCATCTAAACAGCTCACTGTGACTGTTCCTTCCTCACTGTAATATTTAAAACTGATCCACTCATCAAATAATGCAGAATATGTTCATATCTCGTTGTGTGGACCTGTTTTAATTGAACAGCACCAATAACAAAAGCCGGGTTTCCACCAAAAGTTCCTGGGACTTTTTAGTCCGACTACTTTTAAGGACCTAAAAGGTTCCTTCAGTCCACTGTTGTCTGTGTTTCCACTACGGTCTAAAGACCTGTGAAGATTCAGCAAATTAGTCCTCTGATGTATGAAAAAGCAACATGACATGTGACGAGAGCTGTTGGTGGTCACAGCGGTAAACACACTCTGCAGTCTGCCGTTCAGTGTGTCCGCCCGTTTCATCTAAAAAACACACTGGAAAAAACTAAACATTAGGTTTAATCTCACTGTTACGACATTTACTGATATACGTTGGATGTAATGAATGAAATGCAGAGGAGTTACGTGAAACTAAAAGCGTCCGTCTCCACAGTAAATCATGTTGAGTATTTGAGGGTTATTTATTTCTGCTTTACAACGTTAACGCCGTGAAACATTCAGAAAATAACATTTCTTTCTCTCATTCACAACACCGTCACGCTACGTCTCTCTGTCTCTCTTCTACTGATCGTCCTCTCACTCGTGCTATCTCTCTGGTTTTCTCTGTCTTTTTGGCTGGACCGCAGAGGGCCAGAGGTCACAGAATGAGTGATGAAGTTACACGATCAGTCGGCCGAGTGTCGGAGTATCCTCATTGGCCGTTGCTCTTTCAAAATGAAAAGGCGGGAACAGTCCTTTAAGCACATGAGCCCGTCCAGCGAGACGCGTCGGCTCACAAAACTGTCAAGCTGTCAAACTAGGAGATCTAGTTCTAAAATGAAACCAGATTCAGCAGAGGCATCGCCTGTATCTCACTTAAAATGTTTTCAGAAGTAGATTTTGGTGGATTGTTTAGACAGAATAACAGAAAGTTTATGAGCTGGCCGCCATGTTGTTTCCTGTTTGAAACGGCGAGCAGAAAACCAGGAACCAATCAGGTGCATTCCACGTCACCGCTTGACCCATAGACATATATACATAGACGCCGCATTGACCTCTGGATCGTACGTCAACGTTGGCGTATGTATATATGTCTACGGCTTGAACGGCCAGTTGAGTGGAGCAGGGCGTCCCCTAGTGTCCTCGCAGGACCTGCTGAGACTTTCATGACTTTTTATGTATTAAAACAACAAACAGTGTTTTCAGACATGGAGACGTCAGCAGACAGATGTAGAGTCTTACTTTGTACAGTGCTGGTCTGACCGGCTGTCTGCAGTCCAGCTCTTGTTCTGGATCTTTCTCCACACTGGGGACAGGAGGAGTCTCCTGATGAAGCAGACTGGTCCCAGTATGAGGTGATGCACTGTCTGCAGAACCAGTGTCCACAGCTGGTAGAGACTGGATCCTTCAGGACGTCCTGACACAAAGCACAGCAGGACAGCTGCTCCTCCACAGACACATCACTCCTCTTCCTGTGAAGACATGTCTTTATAACTAAAAGGATTTGTTGATTGGCCGACACCGTCTCAAAGCTCAGATGGTCACAGGGAACAGTTAAAGTGTTGGTACTTTTCTGTTTGAATTCAGCATTCAGTCTGTGATGACAGTGTTCCTTTTATTTCAACTCTCCTGCTTTCATAAACACCAATGAGCTGAATTTTACTATCTGGCTGTCTTATTAACCTCTTAACAATCCGACGGATGATATTCTGTCTTTCAGAGGTCGTAGCGGCTCAGTTTTAAAGCTAGAGTGAAGATACTGGTAACATATGAAACTAGAAAACCTGATGAATCCATTGTTACCAACCATGTCATACTAGCTTGTCTGGAAGAATGCTCTGACCTCCAGATAAGTGAATGAAAATGGGTTCTATGGGTTCTATGGGTACCCAAAAGTCTCCCCTTTACAGACATGCCCACTTTATGATAATCACGTCATACTCAAGTCAGCACACTGACAGCTGTTGTTGCATGTTGGGTTTCAGAGGCGTCTCGCCTCCGTGGCCGTCCTCCAGAGGGGTCGCCCTCCTGATCAGTTTCTCCCGTCTGTCCTGCCCCCGGGTCGTACACCTGAGTTGTCCTGCCCCGTCCCTGTTCAGCGCCCAGGCCGCTTGCCCCTTAATCCCTCCTCCGGACTCACTCCACCCACCTGTTGGAGTTCATAGACTCTGTTTTAGGGACGTTTGGGATCCGTCCCTTTAGAAGGGGGTACTGTCATGGTCTTGGGTTTTGGGTGTAGTTTGTTTCCTGTTTTATTTTGTAGGTTCAACACTTTCTACAGCTACTTCACAGTAAAAGTCCTCCATTAAAGAGAGCTGATTATGTCCTTAACAGTCTCATGGTCACTTTGGGCAGCTTAGCTTGAGTTAGATAGTTTTGAACTGAGGTTAGAAGTGGTCTAAATAGTGTAGTAGACCAGCAGTCTAAGACACACAGTATGTAACAGTGGTGTCTCTGGTTCAAATCCAGATGGTTTACATTTAATTTATGCCATTCTGTTTTCTGTCACTTTCTACTGTCAACTATCAAATGAAGGCATGAATGTAATTCAAATATTCTAAAAAGTGAAGTGCTCCAAATTTACATTACTGCCGCTTTTTGTAGGAGCAGATAACGTTAACATCATTACTGCCCAGGGATGTTTGTTCTTGACCATAAGGAACAACATTTGGTGGAGAACATCTAAGGTCAAAGGTCCACTTACTAATGATCCAAAACTTTCAACTTCAAGCTCTGAATCATTAGTAAGTTAGCTTAAATTCCCTTCAACGTATTTTACATAGTTAAAGAACAAACTCAAACTGTGAACACGCGTTAGTTCGGATCAGAAAGTCACACAATAACACAAACTAACTAACTGATGGATGCAGCGGTAGACCAGCTACTCCTCTGTTCTGAGAGCTAAAATTACTGTTTTTGTGAATGGAGTCTGGTGTCTTCGAAGACGGTGATAAAACGGCTTCAGTTCCCTACAGAAAGGGCTGTCTGATGGCGAGCTAAAGCAGAGAAAATATTCTAAATATAGCGTACACTTCAACGAATATTTGATTTTTTTTTATGTGGCAAAAATATGTTTTTCTGCTGCTCCCGTCCAGAGCTGCTTTACCTCGCTGTCAGACAGCCCTTTCTGACAGGGAAGTGAAGATGTTATATCACTGTCTTCAAAGCCAACAGACTCCATTCACAAAAGCAGTAATTTTACCTCCGAGAACACGGGAGTATACATACAACCCCACTTCAAAACAGCTGTCATAACAGCTGATTTTAGGAGAAGTCAAACCAACACAGTATTTTGAGGAAAAATGTGAGAAAATTAATTACACATTTGAAGCACATTCTTTCAGATTTTGAATAGTTGTAAATCTTTACAGCGACTTCAACGTTTGGGCAAAAATTTTTAAATTTTCTTGAAGTGTAAATTGTAAAATGGAGGTTCTCAGGTGTTTTGTTACAGAAATACAATTAGTAGTTTGTGGCTATAAAACCAAAACTAAGATCCATCTTAGTTTGAAACAGTATCTGCACTAATAGTTCTGCATCAGGAACATAAATCTTTTAGCAGAACATTTAGTCTTCATCCTCAATGCATCATCATCCATCAGGTCAGCTTACAGTAAAAACAGTCTCTTACTTTGTATCTGAGGGTCCAGGTTCATTACTGAAGTTTGGAGGATCCTCCTTGGACCAGTCACTCTTCATAGACAGACAGCTGGGTACTGGAGACTCTGCTCTCGGTCTGTACTGAACTCTGCAAACACCAAGATGATTTTATTGACATCGCATGAATCATTGATAAATTCTTTGATGACAAAGCCATTCAGTAGCTCTAAACACACAAACTACTGCTACTGTCAATAATTTGGTTTAAAGGTTTTTATTAGTCCTCTTAGATTACAGCTTTTCTGGGTGACTGACGGCTGTCACAGATACGAAGAGGAAGAATGCACAAATTAATTCTCTTTGTGTCACGAAAAGTGTGTTAAACTTCAGTTAGTAAATACATTTTAGTAGAAATTTAATATACAAACACACAATCAACAAAATCATGGCATTGGCATGGCATAATTTTGTTTTTATATCATTCTGTATCTTCCCAGTGGTGTTCCTTATGTATTCGAATCTGAACTCTACGTACGTATGTTTAGCGTCAAAATGCTATTTTCCCTTCAAGCCCTTCTAAAAACGTTCTCCCACGTGACCTGACGTAGGGTTCTACATGATGACGCTGCTACATGTAAAGTATATATACATAATTATAGCCAGTGTATTAATACAGTAACTTAGATGATGATGCTGCTACATGTACAGTATATATACATACTTATAGTCAGTGAATTAATACAATAACTTAGCTGATGATGATGCTGCTACATGTACAGTGTATATATACATAATTATAGTCAGTGTATTAATACAATAACTTAGATGATGATGCTGCTACATCTACAGTATATACAGTATACATAATTATAGTCAGTGTATTAATACAGTAACTTAGATGGTGGTCAGCGTGCTCCCAGTCAGGAGAAGCAGACAGGAGAACCATCAGGAAGCTAAGCGATGTTCTGCTGTGGACGCCATGTTAGTTCAGATCAGAAAGTCACACAATAACACAAACTAACTAACTGATGGATGCAGCGGGACACCAGCAACTCCTGTGTTCTGAGAGGAAAAAATACTGTTTTTATGAATGGAGTCTGGTGGCTTTGAAGACGGTGATAAAACAGCTTCAGTTCTCCGTCAGAAAGGGCTGTCTGATGGCGAGGTAAAGCAGAGAAAATATTCTAAATATAGCGTACACTTCAACGAATATTTTTTTTTTTTTTATGTGGCAAAAATACGTTTTTCTGCTGCACCCGTCCACAGCTGCTTTACCTCACTGTCAGATAGCCCTTTCTGACGGGGAACTGAAGCTGTTATATCACTGTCTTCAAAGCCACCAGACTCCATTTACAAAAGCAGTAATTTTACCTGCCAGAACACGGGAGTACACATACAACCCCACTTCAAAAAAGCTGTCATAACAGCTGATTTTAGGAGTAGTCAAATCAACACAGTATTTTGAGGACAAATGTGAGAAAATGAATTACACATTTGAAGCACATTCTTTCAGATTTTGAATAGTTGTAAATCTTTACAGCGACCTCAACGTTCGGGCAGAAATATGGCTATTTTCTACAAGTGTAAATTGTGAAATGGAGGTTCTCAGGTGTTTTGTTACAGAAATACAATCAGTAGTTTGTGGCTATAAAACCCAGACTAAGATCCATCTTAGTTTGAAACAGTATCTGCACTAATAGTTCTGCATCAGGAATATAAATCTTTTAGCAGAACATTTAGTCTTCATCCTCAATGCATCATCGTCCATCAGGTCAGCTTACAGTAAAAACAGTCTCTTACTTTGTGTCTGAGGGTCCAGGTTCATTACTGAAGTTTGGAGGATGCGGTATGGACCAGTCACTCTTCATAGACAGACAGCTGGGTACTGGAGACTCTGCTCTCAGTCTGTACTGAACTCTGCAAACACCAAGATGATTTTATTCACATCACATGAATCCTTGATAGATTCTTTGTAGACAAAACCATTTCAGTAGCTCTAAACAAACAAACTACTGCTACTGTCAATAATTTGGTTTAAAAGTTTGTATTAGTCCTCTTAGATTACAGCTTTTCTGGGTGACTGACAGCTGTCACAGATACGAAGAGGAAGAATGCACAAATTAATTCTCTTCGTGTCACGAAAAGTGTGTTAAACTTCAGTTAGTAAATACATTTTAGTAGAAATTTAATATACAAACGCACAATCAACAAAATCATGGCATTGGCATGGCATCATTTTGTTTTTATATCATTCTGTATCTTCCCAGTGGTGTTCCTTATGTATTCAAATCTGAACTCTACGTACGTATGCTTTAGCGTCAAAATGCTATTTTCCCTTCAAGCCATTCTAAAAACGTTCTCCCACGTGACCTGACGTAGGTTTCTGCATGATGACGCTGCTACATGTACATTATATATACATCCTTGTAGTCAGTGTATTAATACAGTAACTTAGATGATGATGCTGCTACATGTACAGTATATATACATAATTATAGTCATTGTATTAATACAGTAACTTAGATGATGATGCTGCTACATGTACAGTATATATACATAATTATAGTCAGTGTATTAATACAATAACTTAGATGATGATGCTGCTACATGTACAGTATATATACATCCTTATAGTCAGTGTATTAATACAGTAACTTAGATGATGATACTGCTACATGAACAGTATATAAACATAATTATAGTCAGCGTATTAATACAGTAACTTAGATGATGACGCTGCTACATGTACAGTATATATACATCCTTATAGTCAGTGTATTAATACAGTAACTTAGATGATGATACTGCTACATGAACAGTATATAAACATAATTATAGTCAGCGTATTAATACAGTAACTTAGATGATGACGCTGCTACATGTACATTATATATACATACTTATAGTCAGTGTATTAATACAGTAACTTAGATGATGATGATGCTACATGTACAGTATATTTACATAATTATAGTCAGTGTATTGATACAGTAATTTAGATGTCGGTCGGCGTGCTCCCAGTCAGGAGAAGCAGACAGGAGAACCGTCAGGAAGCTAAGCGATGTACTAATGTGGACGCCATGTTAGTTCAGATCAGAAAGTCATACAATAACACAAACTAACTAACAGATGGATGCAGCGGTAGATCAGAAAGTCCTGTGTTCTGAGAGGGAAAATTACTGTTTTTGGGAATGGAGTCTGGTTGCTTTGAAGACGGTGATAAAACGGCTTCAGTTCCCTGCAAAAAGGGCTGTCTGATGGCGAGGTAAAGCAGAGAAAATATTCTAAATAAAGCGTACACTACAATGAATATTTTTTTTTTTTTATGTGGCAAAAATATGTTTTTCTGCTGCTCCCGTCCACAGCTGCTTTACCTCACTGTCAGACAGCCCTTTCTGACGGGGAACTGAAGCTGTTATATCGCTCTCTTCAAAGCCATCAGACTCCATTCACAAAAGCATTAATTTTACCTCCCAGAACACGGGAGTATACACACAACCAGACTTCAAAAAAGCTGTCATAACAGCTGATTTTAGGACAAGTCAAATCAAGACAGTATTTTGAGGAAAAATGTGAGAAAATTAATTACACATTTGAAGCACATTCTTTCAGATTTTGAATAGTTGTAAATCTTTACAGCGACTTCAACGTTTGGGCAAAAATATTTAAATTTTCTTGAAGTGTAAATTGTAAAATGGAGGTTCTCAGGTGTTTTGTTACAGAAATACAATCAGTAGTTTATGGCTATAAAACCCAGACTAAGATCCATCTTAGTTTGAAACAGTATCTGCACTAATAGTTCTGCATCAGGAATATAAATCTTTTAGCAGAACATTTAGTCTTCAACCGCAATGCATCATCGTCCATCAGGTCACCTTACAGTAAAAACAGTCTCTTACTTTGTGTCTGAGGGTCCAGGTTCAATACTGAAGTCTGGAGGATGCGGTATGGACCAGTCACTCTTCATAGATAGACAGCTGGGTACTGGAGACTCTGCTCTCGGTCTGTACTGAACTCTGCAAACACCAAGATGATTTATTCACATCACATGAATCCTTCATAAATTCTCCGATGACAAAGCCATTCAGTAGCTCTAAACAAACAAACTACTGCTACTGTCAATAATTTGGTTTAAAGGTTTATATTAGTCCTCTTAGCTTACAGCTTTTCTGGGTGACTGACAGCTGTCACAGATACGAAGAGGAAGAATGCACAAAATAATTCTCTTTGTGTCACGAAAAGTGTGTTAAACTTCAGTTAGTACATACATTTTAGTAGTAATTTAATATACAAACACACAATCAACAAAATCATGGCATTGGCATGACATCATTTTGTTTTTATATCATTCTGTATCTTCCCAGACAGTTAAGAGGAGAGTGAGTGAGAGAGATTCGGTGTGTTGAGCTAATTCTTGTCTCATTTGTGGTCGGATAAACAGTAAATTCATCTAAACTGGGTTGAAAAACGATGCAATCTGGTTGCCGTGGTGATGAGTTACATCTGACTATTAACCACAGCTCCATTCTCTGTTTGAGAAAGAATGTTAACCAAAAAACAGGAAGTAAAACTGGCTGGAGGGAGGCTTTATTTCTGTTTGTGTCAAGAAAAGTTTGTTCCGCTTCAGTTAGCAAATATACATTTTAGTAGAAATTTTAAAATAGAAACACAAAATCAACAGAGAACAGTATTGATAGAGGAAAGTGAAAATGAGTCATAAATCAGTTAGTAGCAGCTCTCTTACTTTGACTCTGAGGGTTCAAGTTCATTACTGAAGAATGGAGGAACATCTTTGGACTGACAGACGGAGACTAGAGACTCTGGTCTGTCCTCCTCTTCCTCCACACAATCACTCATCTTCTGAACTGAAGTCAGTCTGAGAGGTAAAACAGGGACACTGACTGAACATGTACAGTAAAGGAAACAAGTTTGTACAAGAGTCACAGACTGAGAGAACAGGAAGTGACACACAACCTCTCTCTCTATCACACACACACACACACGCACACACACACAGTATACAGGAAATAACACGAAACCTCTCTCTCTATCACACACACACACACACACACACACACACACACACACACACACACACACACTCACACACACACACACACACACACACACACACACACACACACACACACACAGTACATAGGAAGTAACACACAACCTCTCTCTCTATCACACACACACACACACACACACACACACACACACACACACACTCACACACAAACACACACACACACACACACACACACACACACACACACACTCCACCTGGTCACTTTTCTTGAAACCTCTGCTTGTTTTCTTACAGCAGGTTTAATGAATATTATTCAGCCAATCACAACACTGTGTTCACAGATGAATCAAACTGTTGAGTTCATTCTAACTTTTCTCTCCTCTACAGTCCACAGGGAGAAAACTGACTCAGACACTTTGACAGTAAAATAATAAAATGTTGGATTAACACTCACCCTGCTTCAGTCTTCAGATGTCACGCCTCTGTGCCGATAACTCGACATGGAGTCTGAACTGAGACTGAACACTTTCTCTTTCACGGTTCCCTCCCTGCTCTTATCAAGGCCGATGGAAGGAGGCTGGGACACTGAAAGACATGGCTCTCTGGAGCTGCGTTGTGATTGGCTCAATTTCTGCGAAGGGCAGACCAGATTTTACTGCGCATGTGTTAGAGAGTTCATCTGTGACTGTGTGTGTTCACAGCCATGTAACATGATGTGTTCATAAGAATCTCTCTTGGCTTGAACAGGCTGAATTAACCCTCTGAGACCCACAATAGATCAGTTTTAGTCTTTTTTAGGGGGGTACAGAGGGTTCTTTAGGGGGAGATAGCAGGTCAACAGTAGATGTCACATAGAAGTGGTGTACATCATCTGAAAGCTGGGAACCTGAAGATTAATTTGAGATGCTGCTCAGCTCTGTGTGTCAAGTTGTTCTAGTCATTAATCAGAAATAAACATAATTAATAAAAAATAACAAAATAAACCCGACAGGGCGATGCTGCACCCCGACGCGAAGCGGAGGGGTGCAGCATCGCCCTGAAGGGGCAATGACCCGCTAGCTGTACATTATCCCGCTTACTACACGGCTACTTACTGAAGAAATCAATATTTTAGCGCCCATAGCAACGGTCTGTTATACATAGCAACGGTCTGTAATACAGAAATAACAGACAGCAGAACGCCGTGATTGACCAATCAGAATCGAGTGTTCAACACAGCCGTGTAATAATCTTATTTATTGTATGCCCTGTCCTATTCTTATTTTATGTACTGACTTCTTTTGTTAGAATCTGTGCTGCTGTGAAACTGCAATTTCCCCTCAGGGATAAATAAAGTGCTATCCTATCCTATCCTATTATAAAACCCTCCAACAGCGAGTCTGCTAAAGGTTTAAAATCAAACAGTGTATTCAGAAATAACTTTATCTGAAGAGCAGTGGTTTACAGAGCCCCCCTAGTCCCCTAGGAGAACATTTTTATTATCTCGTTCCCTCGAGTTAGTAACTTGTTCCCTCGAGTTAGTATCTCGTTCCCTCAAGTTAGTATCTCGTTCCCTCTAGTTAGTATCTCGTTCCCTCGAGTTAGTAACTCGTTCCCTCGAGTTAGTAACTCGTTCCCTCGAGTTAGTAACTCGTTCCCTCGAGTTAGTATCTCGTTCCCTCGAGTTAGTAACTCGTTCCCTCGAGTTAGTATCTAGTTCCCTCGAGTTAGTATCTTGTTCCTTCGAGTTAGTAACTCATTCCCTCGAGTTAGTAACTCGTTCCCTCGAGTTAGTATCTCGTTCCCTCGAGTTAGTAACTCGTTCCCTCCAGTTAGTATCTCGTTCCCTCGAGTTAGTAACTCGTTCCCTCGAGTTAGTAACTCGTTCCCTCGAGTTAGTAACTCGTTCCCTCCAGTTAGTATCTCGTTCCCTCGAGTTAGTAACTCGTTCCCTCGAGTTAGTTACTCGTTCCCTCGAGTTAGTATCTCTTTCCCTCGAGTTCATAGACCACTTCTTCCAATCATTCCTGACAGTCCACGCATTGCTGATGTACGGAGCCCCCCCCCTAGATGATGTACTTCGGTAAAGTTGGAAAGATATTGACAGATTCAAACTTACTGGATCAATAACTCATAACTAAAACGTAGTTAAAACACAAACAACGGCTATTTCTAACCGTAGTAAGGTAGACAACGAGCTACAACCTCATTTTAATCACAACAGTACACACAATCACAACCTCATTTTAATCACAACCAGCCGTCCTCCTAGCTGGACACATAACATCGGTCTCTATGTGCAGCCGGCTGTCAGACGAGTGGTCAGGGACCGTCTACAAAGTGCAACACCGAAAAGAGAAAAATATTCAATAACTTCAGTATTATACAGTGTAGTACCACCAAAATAACTTCACACATCAATGATCTTCTCATAGTTGTACTACAACACTTAGTTTGGAAAAATATGCTTTTGCATAATTTTGGTGAATTTTGAATGGGAAAGATATTCAATAACTTCACTTTTATAAAATGCAGTGCCATCAAAATGTCTTAATTAGTTTAAAAAGTATAATCAAGAAGAGACCATTGATGTGTGAAGTGAAGTTATTGAATATTTTTCCCATTAAAAATTCAAAAGAATTATGCAAAATCATATTTTTCCAAAATAAATGTTGTAGTACAACCAGGAGGAGATCATTGATGTGTGAAGTAATTTTGATGGTACTACACTGTACATTACTGAAGTTATTGAACATTTGGAAAAACTGTCATGGCCATTTTCAAAGGGGTCCCTTGACCTCTGACCTCCAGATCAGTGAATGTAAATGGGTTCTATGGGTACCCACGAGTCTCCCCTTTACAGACATGCCCACTTTATGATAATCACATGCAGTTTGGGGCAAGTCATAGTCAAGTCAGCACACTGACACACTGACAGCTGTTGTTGCCTGTTGGGCTGCAGTTTGCCATGTTATGATTTGAGCATATTGTTTTATGCTAAATGCAGTACCTGTGAGGGTTTCTGGACAATATCTGTCATTGTTTGTGTTATTAATTGATTTAAAATAATAAATATATCCCCACATTTGCATAAAGCAGCATATTTGTCCACTCCCATGTTGATAAGAGTATTAAATACTTGACAAATCTCCCTTTAAGGTACATTTTGAACGGATAAAAAATGTGTGATTAATTTGAGATTAATCACGATTAACTATGGACAATCATGCGATTAATTGCGACTAAATATTTTAATGGATTGACAGCCCTAATATTTACATATTTGTCATGTAATATTTAAAAGTAGATGAAACATTCAAATGTTACTGAAATCAACCTAACAGCAGTAAATCCATCATTAAAGTGAGCAGTGAAAAGTAGTAACTCGAGGGAACAAGATACTAACTCGAGGGAACGAGTTACTAACTCGAGGGAACGAGATACTAACTCGAGGGAACGAGTTACTAACTCGAGGGAACGAGTTACTAACTCGAGGGAACGAGATACTAACTCGAGGGAATGTTGTACTAACTCGAGGGAACGAGATAATAAAAATGTTCACCTAGGGGACTAGGGGGCTCCGTACAGAGCCATCATCAGCCACAGCTCTGTTTACACATTAAATGCCAGTGTGTATTAATCGGGCTCGATGTGAAAAATAATGCATGAACCTTGAAACTTTAAATGAGTCAGCTGAAACATTAAAAGGTCAGCATGAGCCAGCATTAGCTCAATTAGCTGACTCAAGGGGCTAACGTTAGCTCAATTAGCTAACTCAAGGGGCTAACGTTAGCTCAATTAGCTAACTCAAGGGGCTAACATTAGCTCAATTAGCTAACTCAAGGGGCTAACGTTAGCTCAATTAGCTAACTCAAGGGGCTAACATTAGCTCAATTAGCTAACTCAAGGGGCTAACGTTAGCTCAATTAGCTAACTCAAGGGGCTAACGTTAGCTCAATTAGCTAACTCAAGGGGCTAACTTTAGCCCAATTTGCTAACTCAAGGGGCTAACTTTAGCTCAATTAGCTAACTCAAGCAGCTAACTTTAGCTCAATTAGCTAACTCAAGGGGCTAACGTCAGCTCAATTAGCTAACTCGAGGGGCTAACTTCAGCTCAATTAGCTAACTCAAGGGGCTAACGTTAGCTCAATTAGCCAACTCAAGGGGCTAACTTTAGCTCAATTAGCTAACTCAAGGGGCTAACGTTAGCTCAATTTGCTAACTCAAGGGGCTAACTTTAGCTCAATTAGCTAACTCAAGCAGCTAACTTTAGCTCAATTAGCTAACTCAAGGGGCTAACGTCAGCTCAATTAGCTAACTCAAGGGGCTAACTTCAGCTCAATTAGCTAACTCAAGGGGCTAACGTTAGCTCAATTAGCTAACTCAAGGGGCTAACTTTAGCTCAATTAGCTAACTCAAGGGGCTAACGTTAGCTCAATTAGCTAGCTACCTACTGCTGATACAATTTGCCAGTGAGAGTTGTAATGTCATTACAGCTGCGAAAAATGATGGTCACCACTTAGAAATGGGAAGCTTGCTTTTATGTTCCTCTGTCTGACGTCAAGTACCCATTGTTTAAAAGTAGTTTTGATGGTAAATTGGTCACAGTTATCATTTACTGCATAAGTTAAGGAGCCTAGGATGGAAAGCTTGACAGGCGTAGCAACAGTAACCAAGGGGGAGCAGGGGGAGCTAACAGTCAATTGATATTGAATCGTATGAAAACACAGGTAGCAGCTAACGTCAGCTTAATTATCTGGTTACAAATAAAATGGACCATAATTCCTCTACAAAGATGAACGATTCAAGGACTCCAACGCTGCGTCCAATCAAAACCTCCGGTATTTAAAAAGTTAGCTAGTTAAGCTAACGTTATTTAGCATAGATAACCACCAGCTTGTTTTTCGCCATAAATCTTTGATTTAAAGAAGAGGAAGACTCCACTGTGTAAGAAAATCAAAAAAAAAAAATGAATATTTGAGCTAGGTTAGCATTAGTTAACTTGGCTAACCTAGCTAGTTAACCTATCACAAAACGCATCAAAAACAAGTCACTCTATGAACAATGTACTGAAGCTAACTGTACTTAGCTACTGTAGCTAGCTGTTACCATACTGTAGCTACTGTAGCTAACTATTACTATACTTAGCTACTGTAGCTAACTATATTTAGGTACTGTAGCTAATTATTACTATACTTAGCTACTGTAGCTAACTGTAGCTAACTATACTTAGCTACTGTAGCTAACTGTAGCTATACTTAGCTACTGTAGCTAACTGTTACTATACTTAGGTACTGTAGCTAACTGTTACTATACTTAGGTACTGTAGCTAGCTGTTACTATACTTAGGTCCTGTAACTAGCTGTTACTATACTTAGGTACTGTAGCTAACTGTTACTATACTTAGGTACTGTAGCTAACTGTTACTATACTTAGGTACTGTAGCTAACTGTAGCTAACTATACTTAGCTACTGTAGCTAACTGTAGCTATACTTAGCTACTGTAGCTAACTGTTACTATACTTAGGTACTGTAGCTAGCTGTTACTATACTTAGGTACTGTAGCTAACTGTTACTATACTTAGGTACTGTAGCTAACTGTTACTATACTTAGGTACTGTAGCTAACTATACTTAGCTACTGAAGCTAACGGTTACTATACTTAGCTACTGAAGCTAGCTATACTTAGCTACTGAAGCTAACTGTTACTATACTTAGGTACTGTAGCTAACTATACTTAGCTACTGAAGCTAACTGTTACTATACTTAGGTACTGTAGCTAATTGTTACTATACTTTGGTACTGTAGCTAACTGTTACTATACTTAGGCACTGTAACTAACTGTTACTATACTTAGCTACTGTAGCTTACTATACTTAGCTACTGAAGCTAACTGTTACTATGCTTAGGTACTGTAGCTAACTATACTTAGGTACTGTAGCTAACTATACTTAGGTACTGTAGCTAACTATACTTAGGTACTGTAGCTAGCTGTTACTATACTTAGGTACTGTAGCTAACTATACTTAGGTACTGTAGCTAGCTGTTACTATACTTAGGTACTGTAGCTAACTGTTACTATACTTAGGTACTGTAGCTAACTGTTACTATACTTAGGTACTGTAGCTACTGTAGCTAACTGTTACTATACTTAGGTACTGTAGCTACTGTAGCTAACTGTTACTATACTTAGGTACTGTAGCTACTGTAGCTAACTGTTACTATACTTAGGTACTGTAGCTACTGTAGCTAACTGTTATTATACTTAGGTACTGTAGCTACTGTAGCTAACTGTTACTATACTTAGCTACTGAAGCTAACTAGACTTAGCTAATGTAGCTAACTATACTTAGCTACTGTAGCTAACTTTACTTAGCTACTGAAGCTAACTATACTTAGCTACTGTAGCTAACTATACTTAGCTACTCTAGCTAACTATACTTAGCTACTGTAGCTAAGTATACTTGGCTACTGAAGCTAACTATACTTAGCTACTGAAGCTTACTATACTTAGCTACTATAGCTAACTATACTTAGCTACTGTAGCTAACCATACTTAGCTACTCTAGCTAACTATACTTAGCTACTCTAGATAACTATACTTAGCTATAAGTTAATGTTATCAAAATAGGAATGGCAATGCTTTATGTGGGTGCATATGTTAAAGAGAATAGTGACATGTTAGCCAAATCTTCCTTAAGGTCAGTCACTGCAGAAAATATATTGCACTAGTGTTAAATTATAAAACTACCGTCTGTCATACCATCATAAAACTCCTATCAAGTAAAATAATGTCCACCATAAAATCCTTTTCAACACAGTAAGGCTAGCTAATGTTTGTTGGGAAGTTGTAGGAATATTCAAGGGCTAGCTAAGTTTTATGAATACACTAAATAGCCTAAATCCTCAACAGAGCTCCATTTTCATTTCCAGAGAAACAGATTGAAGCAGAGGACAGTGCAGCAAAACAGGTCTGGGACAGCTGTGACAAATTTACTACAAGACAAAAACCATCATCCAAGCCTGGACTACCTCTGGAGGTAAAGCTGTGCTTTGTTGTCTTCCATTTAGCAAGACATTAATCGACACCCGTGTTACAAACCATAAACCTGCCAACTTCACTTTGACTTTTCATTAGCAAAGAAGAGTTTTTAATTGGGAAACATGGAAGTTGAATTTAATCTGTTTTTATTTTCCTGTCATTCAGGTAAAAATTGAACAAGCGAAGCAGAGGAGGCATGTCCTGATCAATGAGCACAACAGACTAACGTTTGCTGTGAAGGAAAAAGAAGCTAAGTTGAAGGAGCTGCAGGAGTCAATGAAAGCAAAGAACCTTCAGCCGCCAAATAACACCAGTGAAGACGCATGCAAGCAGGTGAGGGTGCACCCAGGGACACGTCTGGGCATTTTAAACTCAGTTATAGTCACCACCTCCCCAAAATCACTGTAACTGTAAGTGAAAATACTTAAAACTGCATCAGCTTTTTTGGCACTTGAGGGCATCCGCCCAAGCTGAAAACACAACATTTGACATATGACATATCAGTACACCTTTCACTTTACACATTTGGTCATTTGTTGATTAGTGCAGCTTTATCGCAACATATAAACTATAATGCACACAACATATTTCACTCAAGAGTCTGTCCTGAAGACTCACATGATTAACTGTCAGTGTCCAACTGCATTTGACATACCTGCACAAGCACCTCCCCAGGCTCATACGCTCTCCTTCTGAGGAGAGAGTTGCTGCATAGTCACAGATCAGCCATCTTCTGTGGCTCACGCAAATCTCAGTGTGTTCAGTGAGATGTTCAGGGACCGCTAATGCTGCCTTAATTCATTTACATTTCAAGTTGTAGCATATCTTCTATTATCCTATTGCATCATTGATCACATACTATAACTTTTTTTTGCTTTATTTTCTAATGTCAGCGTATACGACAGCTGGAGAACAACCTAGAGAAGATGAAGATGAAGATCACAGAGGCTAAGGAAATCCAGAACGCCTATCGACACATTCGTGAGCACCTGCAGCAGGTGAGTTGTTTTATACACCGTCAACCACTATAGGAAAGCAGGAGGTTTTAGAAGGATTTTTATCAATAGCAGCTTATCAATAACATACTGATAAGAGGGACATCATGTTGTGAAAGAAACTATCAGTATTATCACCCATTAATGTTTGTATACAAGAAACCCGTCTATTGTATGCATACTACATGCAACAGTGTGTACTTTGTGAGGGCAGCTGCAGTACTAAAGGTTAAAAGAAAAGGTATTTGATTTGGAATGCACCCTCTATCGGTGTACTGGGTTTATTTACTGCAGCAGCCTCTAGATAGTTGATTCAGAATAACGTTAGCATTATTGTTGCTCTTGCTAACAGGAACTAACTAGCTAAGAGATGCAGGATGTACATGATTGGCTGAGAGGGGAGGGGGCGGTGACAACACCACTGTCATGAAAACATTATGAAATCAAATGTGTCATTATAAAATTAAACTTTACTTAAAATAAAGGTGTCATTTGGAATAATGCTAATATGAAATAAAAACAGACATTAGAAAAGAACATTTTGAAATATTTTTTTTTTATAATTAAATAAAAATGATATCCAATAAAACTGTTATTATGAAAATTAAAGCTGAATTAGCATTTAATAAATATAGATTTATTTATTTGTTCCAGAGGGATATCCGTTTCCACAGTAGTACACAGAAACACACAGATATACACACAGCAACACATAGCAACATACAGATCAAATAACACACAAGCACTTCACAAAATCTTCATGTCTGCACTCATGCATCCCTAATGTTGTAAAATGACACAATTTCCCTTCATTAGGAAACCAGAGAAGCTGAAAGGAAGACATATGAATGGGACAAAACTAATGTAGCACAGCAATCAGTAGTCTAGTACCACACTGAGATGCTAGCCACATGAAAAGCAGTATTAAAACAAGCAGCAATTAAACATGTCAATACAAAACCGGTCTCATTCAGCTGATGTTTGGTATTTGTAATGTGGTTAGGAGGTCCGTGGTATGTACAAGGTCCTGGACCAGAAAGAGCATGCAGTTACCATTGGAGAGGCAGAGGTGGACAAAGCAACCAAACAGTTCCAGTCAGCAGCAGCTGCTGCAGACAGCACACTGGTAAGACTTCACCACCACAAACCAAGCTTAACCTGAAGAGGTCGGATGTGAACTTCAGAGTCCTTCAGAAGCTCCACTGGGTCTCCATAATCCTGATTTGAATTAAATCGAATATAAAATCACCACTCAAATCATAGATTTCCTTTTCAGCATCATCACAAAGTCAGCTATATCTTATGAAATGGGAGTTTGTGGCCCTAAGAAGTGTTTATTTGGGTGTGTGTTGTTGATATGTTTTACAATTGATAGACTCTGTAACCTTTTGTCAAGAAGGCCACGTTACAGTAGAGCCTAAAGCCTCAAGAAAAACGAAAAAAAACCCCTCTCTGTTAACTTTGCCATAAAGTCTGTCACACATTGTTGCTCCGCCGCTAAGCCGGCAACCGAAGAATTGGAATCGGCTGCTGAACAGAAACACAGACGGTGTAAAGGGACTGAACTGGGCTTAAAACGTGCAAGCTTAGACTTTAACTGTGCTGACAGGTTCCCATTCCATACTTGTATGCCACACTCTCCAAAAAAATTGTTTGATTAAACAAAATCACAAGTTTACACCATGGAGTCTAAGCCTTCTCAAAAAATACATCCTCTGTTGTAGCATAGAGCAAATGTTTGCATCTTTGCATGTACAGTACATGCCATGTGAGCGAGCTGTCAATGTGGACACCAAGATAATTATATGAATTTATGGGTACATTGTGAATGATTGCTGGACTATGATCACCAATTGACTTTGGATTGAATATCATCTCCTCAGTTTTCTTCACATTCACAATAAGGAGGTGAGCATCAACCAGTCCACAAACTGTTTGATTTTGGATTGGTAAGAATCCATGGTCTATCTATTACTATAATGGATTAACTCAAAAATCTGTCAGACTGCCTTGGTTCTTTCAAAGATTAAAGTGTGATTGTCTTTCTAACCCATCAGGGCAGGATGGTGCAGATGGAATATGAGACAATGGGAAAGAAAAGAGAAATGCATATTGAGCTGTGTGAACTGAGTGCAGAAGAAAAGGAGCAGAAAAGGCAAATGGAAACACTTTGGCGTCTTAGCCCCACAGGGCAGAGCTGCCTGAAAGAGCGGGTGAGAAAGGAAAAGGAACTAATCGAAGATTTTGATGAAGACAAATGATATGACTCAATTTGTAAATAAGTCATTGTTTATGGTTCATTCGTTGTTGTCGTGTCTTTTTTCACATGCAGGAAATTGAAGAAGAAGAAGAAGCACAGTCAGTTCCTGTCACAGGTACTGTATTGCAACAAAGAACTTGTTTTATGCAACTGTCTGTTACTGTAGTCATGTGATGCTGTTGTAGTTGTTAAAAACAAATGCTACGTTCACATTGCAGGGCTTAATGCTTAGTTGCCCAGATCTCTGCCCTGAAACGCCTCACATGCAACCAATAACGTCACACACATTGGGGACTGCCGTCCGACGGCACATTGTTACGAGAATACACAGTGGAGTTGTTGGGAGTCCAGCGACTGCCAGACTCAGTTAACATATTGCTCAATTTAACAGATTTGAGTCCCCCGTTACACAAGACGTTACTCCTAAATCATAACGTAAGACTTTGTATGACTCCTAAAGAAAGACTTTTCATTTCGGCTGATATTTAACTTTAACAGCTCTTCTGTGAGCTAAGTTAAATAAACTAAAGTAAGATGTGTAACGTTACTGTTTGACATCCCGAAACACCGCCAGTCAGCACGTTCACACAATTTTTATAACATGTGATTTCTTTAAATAAGAGTTCTGCTTTGTGAAACAGGACAAATTTATCTGATGAACTGAGTGAAAAGCGAAAAGTCTGTTTGACAAGTTAATTTACATTTTAAATGACCGACGAGGCAAATCAAGTGTTTTCTACTGTCGGAGCAAAACCTCTGTTAACGTATTGTTAAATTTAACGGAGCCAAGCTTACCGGTAAACATCTGCTCCTTCTGAAAGATCATTCATGATTTCTTACGACTCATAAACAGACACTAACCCATTCGGCGAACATGATTTAACATTTTTAGCTCCATGTAAAGTGAATAAACGTGATGTTTTATCCAGAAACATTTTTTTTTTGTTTGTCACTAATTTCGAGATTAAAAAGTGATGCTCACTAAAGGTTATTTTGTTCTGAGTTACAGCAGAAACAATAACTTGTGCAACACCTGTGTATTTTGCAAATAAAGACACAAAACTTCAAATAAGACAAAATAAAAACAGAACTTTGAATATCAAGGGATTGAACATAAAAATGACTTTATCAGTGCTAATACTTGTCCATCAATGTAACAGAGCAATACAAGCCTCTGTGTTTGATGCAATCATACTGTAAGCATAATTAAGTTATGTGATCAAGTAGTTAAAGTGTAGATATGTGCTCTGTGTGCCTCTGCAGATCATCAGTGTTATGACATCTGTGGTGCTTCCCAGTCTGACATGAAACTGGTGGAGGATATGGAGGCTCTGAGAGAGGCTCTGGGCTGTGCTGAGGTGCAGGTAGACAATTCAATTATGTTATTAATGAAGCAGGCTTTAACAGTCAAAGTGCTGTACACGCTGGGTTGTATCATAGGGTGTCCGCCTGTCTTGATAGGAACTAGTTAACAAGGTGGTGTCACAGCGAGCCACCAAGGAGGAGCTTCTCATTGAGGTAACCCAGTATGAGGAACTGACCTGTCAGGAGGCCAAAACCCTGGCTGATCTGGAGCTCCAGTACGCCGAACTCAAGTTCAGTGTGAAACCTGCAGCTGCAAGGTACTGTCATTGATGCTGTGCTACACATAGTTATCCACTGTTTAAATGGTAGTGTCATATTCAAGTGAAATATTCTATCTTCAATCACCAATTGTAAGATATGTGTTAGCTGAGAGCTGAAATGCGGGGCCCAGATGGTTCATCTCAGATGGTCACCTAATATATATCAGATTCTAATTTGGCACACCACCTTTCATTCAACTACAATGTGATTTAAATAGAGCTGAAACAATCAGTAGACTAACTATATTGAGATAGTGAAATAATTGTTTAGCTAATTTTTCAAGCAAAAATACCAAGAATTCAGTGGCCGCAGCTTCTAAAATGTTTTCAATTTTGGCTGGTTTTCAAAGTCGTCTGTCTTAGTAAACTGAATATCGTTGAGTGTTGGACTATTGGTCTGACAAAATGAGCACGCTGACAATGTCAATTTGGACTTCTGACATTTTATAGACCAAATAATAAAGAAAGTAACTGTAGATTAATTGGTAATAAAATAACCAATAACTGCAGCCCTAAATTTAAGTTTGTTTCTAAAATGTGACCCTGATGATGGCCAATATTAAAGTGATTGATCTGTTGTAGCAGCAGCACAGAGAGGAGCGATAGCTGTAGAAGTTTTAGACAGCAGAGATTGAGAGAGAGGATCTCTGGGGCAATATTACACAGTGAATATGCTATTGTAAACGGGGCTTTTTTTTCATAACCTGTAACCCCACAAAATGTAGTAAGCTAACGATGTGCTTCTTAGCCTTGGAGGTAATGCTCAGTTACTGCAGGTAGTACACCAGTTAGCTGCCATGCCGATGTTTGCAGCTTCCGTTAAAGCAGATAAACACACAGTTCAATCCAGTCATCACACTTCAGCTCTTATATTTATTTTTGTTTAATGTCTGTGGCTGGAGGTTTTGATAAAATGGTGATGATTATATGAAAGCATCTTGGTGCTGGCAGCCCCCGGCCGTTTGTGGCTGGGACAGTTTGTACCGAGTGACGACAGTATTGCCTTCAAACGGGGCCATTAAAAGCTGTATCATATACTGCACAGTGGGGGGGAGAGTCTGTCTTAAAGAACTCCATCTGTTTTTTTTTTTAAGGTTTGACAAGCTGAAGGGAAAAATGCAGACAGAGCTGAATGAGACGGTGGGCCGTGTTCAACGACTGCAGGCTGAGCTGAAGCAGTCTCAGGACCTGTTGGACACACTTGAACAGGCGATCAACAACCTCTACTTCAGGATGAGCTGCGTTCCCGTGGAGGTCTGGACCAAAAACAGTTCTCTAATCTTTGCCACTCATTGTACTGTCTTAGGATGTCTTTTTGTTTACTACTGTCGTTAAAGGACATATTAAGATGTTCTATCTATCTTAATACAGTGCTCACATGACATACTGTATGTACCTTAATAGAGTTACAGGTTGCTGTAATCATTCCTCCTCTCCATACTGTCTGTGTCCCAACTACATGATATATCCATACAATACATACTAATCGTCATAGTATACTTAACAGTTGCAAAAAAAATCAATGATCCAGATGGGATCAGGGGGGTAATATTCTGAGAAATAACTTTTCTCTGAGATTATGAACTCAGTAAATTTACGAGAAAAAAAAAAACAGAAATTCTTTGAAATTAAAGTCACAAATTTACGAGACAAAAACCTTTTTTTCTTTTGTTGCTGTCAAAGAACGACGTCATCACGCTGCGGTCAAGCCAGCCGTCACTCGCATGTCCGTGATCAAATCAGCCGACGCTGAAATTGTAGTGTGTTTCAAGCTTCTTTACTCATCAGTTTGGAGATATGTAATGTCTTTTTATAATAGCCCCTCAAGTATTCAGAGTCTCAGAGAATTTCTGTACTTTTTTCATGCAAATTTACCACTTTAATCGCAGAGAAATCAGAAAAAAAATGTTTTTCTTAAGAATTAATACTCGTGTTTTTGAACAAGTGTTTTTGTTCTGGAGCTGTCTCACTGCTATCTACAATTTATTTAATTTTTTCCCCCTTTCCTTTGTGCATTGCATTGTGGGAGAATAGTGTCCATCGACAGTACACTCACAAAATGAACCTTTATTTTGCCACTTTTCCAGTGTAAACAGACTATTTGATACCTGCTAACAATTCCTATGTAGTGTGGAGTTGGGCCGCGCCGTCTACAGTCAAGCTAGTGGCTCTGTGAGGCAGTGAATTGAGCTAAATGCTAACGTCAGCATGCTAACATGTTCACAATGACAATGCTAACATGCTGACGTTTAGAAGGTATGATGTTCACCGTGTTAGTGTGTTAGCGTGCTAACATTTGCTAATTAGCACATAGCACAGCTGAGGCTGAAGTCATGACTGTTTGTGCCGAATTGACAAAAAACAAAACTTCACACAAGTAGATTTGTGTTAAAGTAACATCATTAAGGATTTCATGTTTCCATGTGTTTCTGTGCAGATGAAAAAATGGAAGTTAGTCTTTGATAAAGTTTTTACACACAAAAGTCTCGAGGGTCTCTGAGTCTGTCCATCCTGAATCTTGCTAGCTTCTTGTACGGTCTTGTCGGCGTCAGAGTTCACTAGTTTGTTTGCATGTTGTTCATAGATCTTTTTCACACTCCTCAGGGGTTGCCCAGTGCATCCAGTACTGACAGCACAGACAAACTGAGGGACGTCAGCGCCCGTCTACCAACATTACTGCGAAGAGCATCGGAGCAGAAACCTGAGATCAGCGGCCTGGACCAAGAGAGGGTGTTACTATTCTCTGATACTTTTTATCTGTAATGAAGCTGCCGAAACCCAGATTTAGCAGATTCTTAGTATCTTTAAATATGATTATTTTCTAATATTTTTCCACTAATTCATCTAATGTTACTATCGAAGGAAAACTTGGAAAACATGTCTGTGTTTTGTCTAAATCACAGTTAGATGAGAAGATTGTTATGCAGTCTTTATAAAAGTGTGTTTTTGGCAAGTTCTCAAATATATCTATTACGTTGTAAGTATCTGTCCCATAAGATGTGTTTTTAAAGGTGTCAGAAATCAAATTTGGTTTAAATTCGCTGTCCATTTAACAGACTAAATTATAGGTTATAATGTTATAATACCTCATGCGCCTCTCATCTCAGCTTCCAGTCTCAGTCTTTTGGGAAAATTCCAGTTGTTTGATAAGTGTGACCATGAGCCTGTCTGCTCAACGTGTTAACCCCCTCGACCTTTGCCTCTGTGTCTTCTTATTCCTCAGGTTTACAGTTTGCTCGAACAGCTCAACAGCATGGCGTCGAGGAACGTCAAGAGACCAACCACCCCTATGCGTGAGTAGCAGCTTATTGCTGTTAAAAGAAATGCACACAAAGAGAAATGTTCAAGACTGAAAGAGGATCTGTTGATAGGAGTTTAGAATCCAGTTAAAAACATCTAGGCACGCTTCACTTTAATACACACTTTAAGTAATATGAAATTTATAATAATATGTATCTTTTCTAAAATATGTTTATGTTAAAGGTCCCATATTGTAAAAAGTGAGGTTTTCAGGTCTTTTACATTATAAAGCAGGTTTAAGTGATAAAAATACTGTTAAACTATCAAAACACTCAATATACGGAGAAATACACACAGCCCGTATTCAGAAATTGTGCGTTTGAAACAAGCCGTTAGGATTTCTGTCCACTTGTGATGTCACAAATATACAATATTTACTCGGTTTTAGACGTAAACATTCTAAATGTGGAAATGGAAATGTTATTTCCTGTTGCAGTGTATGTGAATAACATCAGCTGACAGGAAGTAAACATGGACCCACACCATTGCCTAGCAACGCAATTCCGTTGCAATTCCATTGAAATGCACTAAAACGGAGCTTTTCAGGCAGAGGGTAAATACAGGTATATTCAGACAGTTTGAGGAAAATAACTGTTTTTTTTTTTAACATTACAGCATGTAAACATGTTCTAGTAGAAACACAAAATACAAGTATGAACCTGAAAATAAGCAGTAAATGGGACCTTTAAAAACAGCCTTCCAGCTTGCAAGCATCCTTATGCATGTATATGTTCACAAAGCATTCACTCTCTGCTAAGATCGTAGTTAACAAGGCCGCTAGCCTATTCATGCACCAGGACAGTTGTATTCATCATGGTTTTATCGAGGCAATGGACAGAATGATTGTGCCTCTTAGAGACTGCCTCTTAGCCTTCTGTCAGAGATTATGATTTACTACAGTAGGTGACTATAAAGCTTGTTTGACTGCATGCATTAGATTGTGTCACAATGGCAAAGTACAGATCTGAGAAAGTGCATAATAGATGTACACAAATCAGGAATCTCACTAGGTACTCACACAAAGTACTGACAACAGTGGGCTCATTGCCAAATGGAAGAAAACCCAGCTCTGGATAGTAAGGTGTAATCCAACAGTCACCACAAATACATATCTTGGTTCATGGTTTAGAAGCTGCTGGAACACAGTGTACTCAATGGTGAAATAGGGGAGGGAATCACAGGGTTAGATGTTACTACTGTAACAGTGTTAATTCAAGGTCAAAGAGCACTAACATGCTTTTCAGTCTTGACCGATTCGATATGGGGCAGGTGTGAAAACTGTTTTACAGAAAAAAATAGTATATATCAGAAATGCATTCAAGGCTATCTGTCATTTGTTCAGACGTCTTGACTGAGAATCTTTCTTTAACCAGACACTCCCCAGCTTAGTGATGATGATGATGATGATGAAGCAGAGTGCTCTCCATCCCGCGAGGAGATCAAACGCTGCAGCATTACACTGATTGAATCCGAGCAGAATAGGAAGCTCTCGAGGAGAGCCAAGAGGAAGCAGTAGAGACGCAGACAACACAGTGGCTACAATGAAATAAACGAGAGAACAGCAGAACTTTTCTGGTTTTGTTGACTGCTTGTCTGATTGTCACTGATCCACAGTGTACCAAATCTACAACTCACTTCAAATAATGATGATAAAAGAGTGATTCTGGCATTCATTTTCTATTCTAGACTAAATAAATGTGACAGTATTTTCCTTAGACTTTTATATTGAATTAATGTGAATTATTCGGGGCTTTACAGTCTCAATATGTCCTTAATGTAGGCTATACAGTTAATACCTCTCCATGAATATACTTCTATAATTTAGCTAAATGTGTGCATTGTAAGCCAAAGACAACCTTGGGTGAGAACTTTCTTAAAACTGCAGAGCAGATATTGAACCACTAGATGGGAGCATTGTGTAACTAATTTAAAGAGAACAGATGCACTTGTTGAGCCTGGAGGGAAGTTTATCTAACTGGGGGAAGACTCGATTCACTCCAAGGTGAAATGGAGCAAGCCTGTCTAACTCTAAACAGCATATTATATGCTAAACAGATCTTGCCTGGGTCCATGTAGATGAAGAAGCAGAGCTTCCTCTGAAGCACTGACAAGGAGGAACAGTTGATAAAGCGTTACAGTATTTTACGGTTCCTTCGGCTTAGTTCTCTCAACAGAATTTGCAGAACTCTTTTTTTTTTTTAAACAATATATTTATTGAGTTTTTTCCTTTTTTTTCCCCCACAAAGGATAGAACACACTCAATACAGACAGCAATACACATTGATCCCCCCCCACGTAAGATAATTACATAAGTGAACTTAGAAGTAAACTAGCAAAAATCACCATCAAGAGAAGTACCAGTATATAAAAAGGTTACATAGTCACCCCAACATATATCAAAGAGCCATGGTTTCTTCTTGAGATTAAACATAATCTTTTCTGAAGGTAAGTATGATGAGAGCTCTTTAAACCAGAAAGGTTTGAAATTGTCCCTAAAATTGACTGGTAAAACTGAGTAGTCCCCCAGTAGTGTCAGTCTCGGATTGATTGGGATCTCCACCCGTACAATCCTTTTAATGATATCAAGGATAGATCTCCAGTATTGCTCCGGGCATCTGCATGTCCAGAACATATGTAAAAGAGTCCCTGTTACAGACTTACATCTAGGACAATATTCAGAATAGCTACCATTTATCTTATGGAGTCGTTGAGGGGTCAAGTAAACCCTGTGAATAAGGTAAAACTGTAAGAGTTTGTGTCGACTATTATAGGAGAATGACTGAGAGCTCGCTATCACAGATGGACTTCCACTCAAAGTCCTCGAGGGCACTGCCAATGTCTGTTTCCTATTTAACCTTTGCATTAAGAACCTTACTTTCTGTGAGGCTCATGAGTCTGTTATAGACAAAGGATAAGAAACCTTTTGGATTACACTTTTCTTGCAACATCATATCTATTCGAAAATCCTCCAAAGGGGCAAGTTTTCCTCCAAGCTGCACTCTTAATATAATCCCTAACTTGTAAATTTTTAAAAAAAAGTGTGCTGAGGAAAGCCCAGAACAGGATTTCAATTGTTCGAAGGATTTTAAATGATCATGCTCAAAGAGATGTCCAAATGTACATATACCTCTGTTATACCAGTCTTTAGTAATGCCGTCTCTCAATGCCCCCGGTAAAACAGGATTAAAATGGAACAGGGTAGACCTGTATATCGTGCGAACACTTTGAAATGTTACTCTAATTCCATGCCATATTTTAGATGCGTGTTTTACCATTGGATTTGCACAACTCTTGACACAAAATGCTGCACACCTAATGTATGCCTCAAATCTGATATAGCACACAAAATGCAAACATCTGCATATCAACTGATGATGAAGAGTTGTGTCGTCAAAGTAAAACCTACATCATACATCGAAAAGTTTGTTACAAGACAGTTTACAATTCATTTCTCAAGAAACATAACTCTGCAGTGTACTGTGGGATTTAAAAGTACACATATACTTTATAGAAATTGTTCTGAGAAATAAGGTTTTAAGGCTGGATAACAGACACAGTAGTGTGTGTACCTTGTAGAGACTAGAGCTGCTGTTGCCAGGAGAGAGGCTGAAGTGGGATGAGATGAACTGAGCCTCCTTTTATCGCTGAGCACTTGAGATTGGTACCGGAGTGAAGCCGGGTTGCTTACCGTCAGACTCAGACATTTAGCTGTTTTTTCCTCACTAACTGGCAAATTGATCGCTGACGACCCAGAGACACCACGTGATACTAACGTCGTTCTACTGTTGGCTCACAAGCCTTGTTAGAAGTGGGAACCAAACGTCAGATATCTTCAGAATCAGAATCAGTTTTATTTGCCGAGTACATACATACAAGGAATTTGACTCCGGCTTTAATGCATCTGTCTTAGCGTACTTTCACAGAAATAGAAAAAAAAACAGCTAGGCACAAGGACAACAAAGCTAAACAAATAAAGGTGAGGAATAGACAGGACTGTTATGTATACAAGTAGTGAAAGAAATAGATGTTTATATAGATATTATATAAATATATACGTATATAAATCATCAATGAGCAACAATATAATAAAGTGTTCTTAAGTGTAAACAATACAACAGTACAGTACAGTAGAATACAGTACATAGACCGGATGATTATGTACAGTTTATACATGTATATATGTCTATATACTGTATGCACAGCGTGTAGGATTTATATTGGCAGTGACAGATGATATTTACATATTTAAACATTTTGTGCACAGAGGCTGCCACTCGCGGCGCCATCTCCACAGAAATAAACAAAACATTAATTTAAAAATGATTAATTTACAATCATAATATCTTTTTTTCGGAAAAGCAATGCTTTTATTCAGGATTCGGCTCTGTGGAAGTATTATCTTTTTTATTATTTGTCTACATAAAAATATTTTCAACAACGCCTTTAACCATTGCTAATAAACAAGACTTAAAGGGACGGTTCACCCGAAAATCAGAAATACCTATTTTTCCTCGTGTTTGTGACAGTGCAATATGTAAACATTAATAACGTCCTCCTCGGCTGAGCTGTAATGTTAGCTAGCTCAGTGGAGCTAGGTGAGCTAGCAGTATTGGTTAGCTATAAACTATAAACATGAGCCTCTCGTCCATTAATAGATGCACGCTTCCTTCTGCGTGGTGATACGGTTGGCGGGTGTAGTCCGGTAGAAAGAAAATAGTTCCTACATGAAACTGCTCACAGCAAGGTCTGTGGATTATCTCTATGATTTCTGGAAAGAGACATTGCTGTTGAGTTTTTCAAATGTATTTTGTATTCAAGTCGAGTGTCGTCTAGTTCCATTATATTTGAGAGAAGGCAGACATCTGTTTGGACGATGTCTCCAACACTTGGCAACTCACACTAAAACAATCTAGATAATAGCACCAGAGGTGAGAGGAAAAATAGGTATTTTTGATTTGGGAGTGAACTGTCCCTTTAAGATGCTTTCAGACAGCGAGCGGCTGCCATCTGGCAACGTTTGTATTTTAAATTACCTCCGATCCTAACAGCCTTAACACTACCGGCTGCTGCTATCCACCTAGTATACTCTCATCACGCATCACGATGTAGCTTAAAATAAAGGAAGTGGTTAGCAATATGACACGATTAATGTAGCAAGGTTTGCTAACTAGTGTCATGAATGTTTATCGTACCAGACCGGATCAAACTTTGAAGAAGATCTTCACAAGTGAAAATCATTTACTGCTCATATCTAAAATTTTTCACTTAAATTTGATAGGGCATTTTGCAGTGTATCCAGGGAAAGTCAAACACAGTTTCATACGTTCACTGTAGGCAGCTGTCCTGTACAGCCACAGTGTTCCTTTTAACTACAAATGAAGAAGGATGAAGGCCAGAGTTGCAGCTATGCCCCTACAAATACGCCACATACGCTTGGAGAAATGAATTTAATGTGTTAGTGTCCTACCTCTGTCTACAAATGATTTTTCATCTGGTGTTTTTTTCATATCCATTTTAGCACTCCTCTTTTCCTCCAGGTTTCTCAGGGCTTCTGTGTGATCCACTTTTAACGTAAAGCAAAGCGGGTCACACAGGTAAGTAGGTCATTGCACAGCTGAAGCTGCGAATCCCTCTGGCTTCAGCACATGGTTATGTACTGCGTGTGTTGCCACTGTGCCAGTTGCTCCCCTAAGACATCAGACATGTGCAGACAAGGCACGTTTCTCGACAGGAAACTGGATCAATGTGCCAAGTGACCTGTTAGTTGTACAACACCATCACTTCTGGCCTTAATTGAATCGTAAGTAGAAAAAAAATATTTCACTAGAATATTTTTGCAGTACTCGAGTTCGGTCTTGAGACCTTTTTTTCTGTTATCTTGGCCACCTCTCTTGCCTACTCCAGTCATTGGTCTCTACCAAGTTCAGTTGCCATCTTTTCTTGCTGCTTTCATAGCAGACTGAAGATGCTGCCCTGCATGAGCTGTACTGTTCTGCACTGGTTGTTTACAAGTGTAGGCAGGCCTAGTGCTTATTCTCCATAGTGTGTATTTGCCATGTAACAACCAAGCATCCTCTTTTTAGCCGGGTAATTTGATGTGTGGAAAGATATCAGGCTTTGATAGATGTGACATTGTGCAAGTCAGTCCTTCGCTTCGGTCCTGATTGAAATATCTCAGAAACGGCTTAACGGATTATCACATGATTAATCAATCATCAGATTTTAGTCTATCAACAAATCGATTCAGCTCTAGAGCACTGCGGGTCAATAGTAACCTGACACGCCAGATGGTTTGATACTCTTTGAGACCGTCATTGGAAAGTGGAAAAGGGCAGGTTCTTTCAAAAAATACTTGGCAGTTGATTGGATGAACCATCTGTTGTTCTTTGTAACCTTTGGGCGGAGTCTAACCGTTCCTTTGCTTCCAGTCCTAATGCTAAAATAAGATAATCTCCTGCTGGTTTTAGCTTCATATTTAGCGTACAGACATGAGAGTGGATCCTCTCAGCAGAAAAGTGCATTTCCCCAAAATGTCCAACTATTACTTTAAGATCAGTGTGTAAAATATATTTAATTACTAACTCAAGATATCTGTAGTGGGAGAAAACTTCAGTTTGGGTTTTTCCTTTAACCACTATTCCATGTTCTTGTTTTTACCACATAAAGAGTGTCAGACTTACAGCCTTCTTTCCAAAAATAACTCCAGAGAGAGTGTTCACCGTTCACTGTTGCTTCGAATTTATTGCAAAACTAAATTAATATGAAAATAAAATGCAGACAGTTGTTTCAGTGTCCAGTTTAACTGTTGCAGATTCCATTTATCCGCTGAGGCTGAGGTCAGTGACGGTATCTGCTGTAACCCGTACTCTCCTCATCACGCGTCATGCGCACCAACTTATAGACTTTGCGCCCCCACCACCTATGGAGGGTGCACATACTTGTAAACACAAATACAGAACATTTATAAATTATAAATAAACTTAAATGCGGCTCCTACGATATCGGTTTACACCAGTTCAAATAATGACAAATTAGTTTTCGCTTGAGAACTTAAAGGGACTGTTTGTAAGAATCAGAAATTGGTTGTAACAGCGACACTTGTGACCGCAATGTCAACGACATGTTAGCTGACCAGACGAAGGTCTCTCCATGAATCGATGCTGATCCTAGTGTTGGCTTTTCCTGCTTCAGCCTCCCGACCGCGGAGGGAACACCGACACCCGGTCGGAGACGATAACGTAACTCGCTGCGGAACCCCGTCACTTCACAAGACACGGGAAACCTCTGTTGGTCTGGAGGAGCTGCAGCATTTATTTCTGCACAAACGTCCACTGTACATTCACTAGATATTCTCAGAGCTAAAGTAACTCTTCTGCAGTGTGCGCGCATGCACTTGTAGAGGTGGAGTGAGTGAGAATGAACGCGGTGTGTGTGTGAAGGCAAGCAGAGCAGAGTACAGCAGAGACTCCGGCCCTGGAGACCAAAGCTACGGTCTCCCCCGCGTCCTCCGACCGCGGCCAACACTGTTTAACAGACGGGCTTCACTAGATAAAAACTTTGTGGTTTTGGTGCTTCCGTGTAGTTTGTGTTGGAGTCTGAGTCTGAACAGCGTAGCCACACGCGAGCGCGCATGGGACACCGACCCACAATGATTTATACGTGTAAGAAGTTACAAACAGTCCCTTCAAGTCCTATTTATAATACTGTGCAACTCATCTGATGGTAAAACTGATGTACAGCAGCAACAGAGTCAATACAGCTCTGTATGAATCCATTGGGAGAATTCAGTTCAGCCATGAAGCTAAAAACATATTAAAGAAGTAGAAAATAATACGGGAATATTAAGGTCTGTTGTTGGTGCAGGTTCCAGCTAGACGCCACTGATGGGAATGTATGGTAATTTGGCAGAATTTACATAGTAATTGGCCAACTCACTCTCTAGACCCAAGGGCAGTTTAGCCAAGTTATCACTTGATTGACAGGTGGATAGAAGACAAGTGAACCATTGAGGAGGTTTTCTTCTGAGTGTTGCAGTCTCTGGTGTAGCCCGGTGATCTGAATCACATCAAATGATAAGACTCATCTGTCTTTGAAACATATTTGGAACAAATTTTATATCCAGAGGAAATAATGATGTAAGAAATACGAGTTGTTTCACATGAATAATCCCTCTGTTATGGATAATTTAATGTTGGCATTATCTGTATCTTGTATATAAGAGTACATAGTCGGTAAACATTATATTATAATATTGTTATAAACGTTATTATAATAGAGTTGAGTTTCCAGAGTTAAAGGAGCTGGTGAGGTGTAAAGATTTGAGCGGTTTCTCCATGCGCATCAAAGAATAATCAAAAACAGTTAATATTGATTTGGATTTTCTGAGCTGTTTTGTCCATGTTTTTAATTTCCTTCACTTGTTCTTTTCATTTGTCTGTACTTGGGCTTTGCTTTTGTCTCAGGAGGCATTACACCGAACAAGATACATAAAAAGAAATCCACACTTTTCCAATTTGATTTTAAGTTTTTATTTTACTGGAGAGTTTCGTCTCGTGTCCCGTGGTGGTTTAAATCATATTTTGGATATATTTCCACCAGAATAAACTGGGTAAAATGTTGCTTTAGTTCAGTTGTATCTGGATTCATTGAAAATACATATTGCTCAGAAGACACTGCATTTGTATTCATGGCTCTTTGCAGGCACAGGTAGACTTTCTGTTGTCTCTCTTTTGTTAACACTGTCAACGAAGGAAAAAATAAGAACTACATCAGTTATTGACATATATATATACACCAGCGTCTGCACAGATCTGAGTCTGTCTATTTTAGTTCAGTGATGCTTGCAGGGTGAGTTGAGGAGTTTGAGAGGTGGAGGGGGGGGGGGGGGTCTTTCGACGTGCGTCACCCACTCGTCAGACATCTAAAAACAGAAACCACGAACACGTGAACGACACCTATAGTCTTCCATGTGGATAATCTGAATCCTGCAGCAGTCCGGCTGATTATGATGGAACACCTCAACTCACATGTTCAATATTATTGCCAAATTTCGCAGAAAGCCTTCAGGATGAAAGACGGATAGTTTGAGGCGGCGTGTGATGAATGACTGCAGGCAGCTATTGTGATGAATTCTGTTTTGATTCAAGATGCTCAGTAACGGCACTCCTCCCAACAGGCTTCAGGCTACAGGGATGTTGTACACATACCAAAACAGTGCAGGCGTGCTATTTATTTTAACATTGAATCAAATGACTACGTATGATCAGAAAAGGGCTCACGTGTAGTGACGGTAGAACAACCACCCAGCTCATTGCTTTGGGTTCATGTACGGCTGAGCCTGAGCTACTCTCTGGCTCTCTGCCCTGAAAACCTATTTTCTCAGACAGCTTCTTACTATGAGCGATGGGTTCCTACATGAACACACAGTTTTGGTTATTTCACGTGAGAGATTTGTGTTTTTGTCTGTGCTTTTCTCACTGTGTTGGAGTGTAAAGATGATGTTGTTCACCAGTCATGATTTAGCATTATTTAAAGGTGCTAAATTAGAAATTCAGATCACATCTGCGATTGAAACGGCTCAACGTGGCGATGGCTGAGCTGGTGGCTAGTAGCTAACGGTGCTG
Source organism: Sebastolobus alascanus (assembly GCA_916701645.2). Taxonomy (NCBI): domain Eukaryota; kingdom Metazoa; phylum Chordata; class Actinopteri; order Perciformes; family Sebastidae; genus Sebastolobus; species Sebastolobus alascanus. The sequence goes on along the minus strand of CAKAOJ020000013.1, from coordinate 10,241,094 downwards.
AGGGCTGGGGGGGTGCAAGGAACTCAAAAATGCGCTATTAAGTGTCTATAATGAGCACATTGTTTTCATTATGTATTATTAATATTATTGAAATGACATAGCTGTGTTAAAAGTGATGTATTGGAACAATTTATACCCAGTTTTGATGTCCTATTGGAGCAGAGTGGCACAAACTTTGAGTGGAAAATTTGGCCAAAAAATTGGGTAGTAGTACACCAAATACAGGTACAGAATAAGACATTAGAATATCCTCTGAAAAATGTTATTTTTTTTTTGGAAAGATTGACCCCTAAAAACTTAGGAAAACACACCAAATATGTTGGATAGGTTTAAATAGACCCTCCAATATTAACACCATTTTACCCGCCTCACTCTAAAACGTCAAAACTTTGCTTTTGACCTTGAAAAAAATGTGTTCCACTAAATCCATGAAGGTATACTTTTAATATATGATACAAGAGGATATTAGGACCAATAAAAACTATGAAACATTACCATGGCACTTGCCATGGACTATGGACTAGATTCTTATCTCTCAGGCACAATTAGCATTTCACTGAATGTTCTTCTAACAGATTGCTTATTTGAAAACGTAACTAAATAACCAATTACCTGAATTACAAACTAACGCGCTACATTAAAGTTAAAAAAAGTAATTAGAGTACTCTAACCCCACAACGTTGATTTTGAGTCCTTCACCCCCCCTCTGACCCTGTTTTCACCAGTCGTAACCACAAGTGATCAGTTCTAATTCTGAGCATTAAATTCAAGTATAAATCTCATCTCATCTTTATCGATATAACCCAGATAGGACACACATTAGTTCTATTGCCTCCGTTTGCTGGCAGCTACAGTATGCTGGGATATTTAGGTCAAGATGATCTAGTATGTGTCTTTTGAGGCAAGCAGGAGGAGACTCAACACTTGCTAATGGGAGGTCTGCCTAATTCTCCTGGCAAACATCAGTCAGAGAATAACTGCAGGGACTCTGCAAGAAATAGACATAACAAGTCAGGAAGTTCACTGTAGAATTATTACAGTAAAATCACACTAAAACAGACAAAAATAGCAAAACATTTTCATTTTTCAACACTTAGAACGGGCGATTAACTAAAGATTTATTAAAACAGACATCATGAATCTCTAACCGACCTCATTTAAATCATGCCAGTAAGTTCGGAAAATGAATTCCTTTAGATGGGTTGTCATTTGTAGAGCAACTCTGTGCACCCAAAAGTAATCACGTCATTCCCAAAGCAACGACCAATCACTAGCCGTGATTCCATTCCCATATTTTTACACGTACTTTGAAGCATCAAATTAGGAAAGCTGTATGGAAACGTCAAAATTCCATACCACTTCCTCCATTGCGCAACATTTTTTTACGACGTGGTTTTTGTGTTTGTCGAAACCGTTGATGGATATGAAAACGCCTTTGTTGAATGAATTCTGCAGTGGGAACATTTAACTCACATTACTGGTCAGCTGTTTCCATTGTGGGCGTCTTCCCAGATATATATTTATATTTTCTTTGTCTCCAGACAACATGAAACATGACCAATACTAGCTGACATGAAAAAACTATTAAAACTTGCTTTTCTCTAAACCTTTCTCCATTTTTCTCTTGAGGATCGGCCAAGGCAAGTTGTTTTGTTTCTGGTTCACCACTTCTACTTCCTCTTCTACTCTGTTTACTGGCGGATTACAGCCATGTGTAAAGCGTAACCTATACCGCCAACTACTGACGAAACTACGCAGCCTTTATTCGTTCCAAACCAGTTGACTGTGTGGCTTTGTGTGTGTGCGTGATACAAACAAAATGGGGGCCTGCTCATAAAAACAATGCTCCATAGCTCTACTAGTGCTCAAAACCAAAGGGCCAATGGCCCCTGATCACTTCCTGTCCCCCTAATTGCGTTGCCCTTGCTCGGACCACACCCATCTTCAAACTTGACCTTCATTTTGATTTCAACTACACACCTGTAAATGTTTGTGACCGCATCATTCACGGTTGTGGCGTTATTACCTCCAAACTTTTGGAGTTTGGAGGTAATAATATATGGTATAGTACAGCAACATAGTCTGTGGTCTCCACTCTGTTGTATAGTCTGATAGCAGCAGGTCCAAAGGAGCGCCTGAAGCGCTCTGTTTTGCTCCTGGATGAGAGGATGGCTGCGGAGGTAAACGACAGACCTGGTCTTGTGGACGTGACTCCCCGGCAACAATAGTGTAAAAAAAAACATGAGGAGAACCAGTAGAAAATGTTTAAACCGCACTATTATCTATCTTTAGTGATGAAGCTAACAAGACAAGCTAAAAAATAAAGTAAAAAACAAGGCGATTAGAATCACACAAAATACACAGAAAGTTACACAAGCTGCTGCAACAGGCTGCCATTCGAGCGGCACCGTCGGCAAACGAGTGTTGCCGAGCTCTTGTTGTGCTTAAACCAATCTGACCTTGTAAAAACTCAAACACACCCAGTCCACCAGTCACAAACCAGCTTCAGCCTGGGGCAAGAGAGGGAGAGGGAGGAGAACATCTCTCTGTGTGTGTGAGTGAAGAGGAGAGAGGAAGAGACAATGAGAGGAAATGTGTGCATGAGAGAGAGTGAAAAAGAAAGGATGAGTGAGATGGGTAAGAGAGAGAGAGAGAGAGAGAGTGGTGGATTTGATTCCTGCATTGACATTGATGGCTCATTGACTTCCAGGCCTGCCAGAAGTCTTACCCAATTATCCAGACTACACTCAACATGACCAGCACCCGCTGGTAGGGCAGCATCCTGCATCTCAGCTCTATCAGTCTGTGCACGTGTTGTTCTTCCTCACTCTCTCACCATCCCCCCAGTCGTCCTCCTCATTCCCCTCCCCATCTCGCCATCCTGCCCTCCAATCACATCGCTCGTCGTGACGGTTAAATAGTAACAAACTACGAGCGTTGGGAGCGTCTGTGAAGTCAACGGGGCCCAATCCATCACCAGGAGGTGTTGGCTCGTCCGGGAGAAGAGGTGGTGGTGGTGGTGGTGGTGGAGAAGGAGGGGCTTAACAAGGAAAGGGGATGGGGGGGGAGTCGTATTTAAATGGCTGCTCATAATGTTCACCTCCAAGCGGCCGACTTATGGAGATTGGATTGAACGGTGTGTCCTTGAGCAAGGTCAGAATTGTAATGAGCGCGAATATAAAAGTGCCTTTAATGTGCAGATCAAAAGACAGAAGGGCGGTGGTAACATGGATCCTTCAGCATGACGAGGAGACACTCAGGATAAATGGTGTGGCCTGAGAAAACACTGGGAGTGGGATCTAATGGGGAGTAATCATATGTGACTGGAAGGTCTCTCCTTTGAACACGACCACTGGATAGAAAAATGTAGTACAAGATAGTGCACTTAAAGGAACAGTATGTAACATTTGGGGGGATCTATTAGCAGAAATGCAATATAATATTCATAACTATGTTTTCATTAGTGTATAATCACCTGAATCTAAGAGTCCTTCATATCTACATAAGGAGCGGTTCCTCTTCACAGAGTCCACCATGTTGCTCTGCCATGTTTCTACAGTGACACAAAACAGATAAATCAAACCCTGGCTAAAGAGAGAGTCTTTCGCGTTTTTACGTTACCTGAAGGCCACCGTAGTTCTCCAACACGCTTGTGAAACTGCGGTAACATGAGCCGCAGAGTGCAAAACTGTGGTATCGCCAGCCGCCATCTTCCGTTGCTCCTTACGTTGTGTTATTATGGTAAGGATGGCCTCTGAGCGAGGCAAACGCTGTTACCACAGTTTTGCACTCGGCGGCTCACGTTACCGAAGAGCGAGGAGTGAGAGGAGGGGTACTCAGTTGGTTGCAATATGCAACAACACCACTAGACGGCACCAAATCCTACATACTGTACCTTTAAGAGAGCTTCTTAAATGATTATCATATCCTAACTGAGCCTGAAGTCAGACAAAAGGCCCGTGCTCACTGCTTTAAGCGAGTTAAAGCAGCCTCAAATGCAGAGTCACACTTCATAATAAATGTTTCAAAGTCTTCCATAACAGGTAAGGAACAGTTGAAGTCACAGAATGGCTGAGGCACCCACCTGTATTATCCCAATCAGTAATGCAATGCATTTTATATGAAGTTTGTGATCTAATGTATGCATCACATTTGTATGAGCCTAATTATTTTGAGATTGACTAGTAATAATAGAGAGAGACCGTGAGAGAGGGGGGTTCCTATATATATTTGAGAGTCAGTCTAGTTATCTCAAAAAAGCAAATTCTAAGGTTTAATAGAAGCAAACAGACATATTTCCTGAAAGTGCATTGAAACCCGTTGAAACTAATGGAGAATGGCAAGCCAATGTTTACACCTGCTGTATGATATATAATAGTTCTGTGCAACTTTTATTTGTATGGAATATGTAGATAGGAACCCCTGGCATGTGTGTAAATTATAAAAATCCCTACATTTTGACTGCTTATTTTCGGGCATTTTCTACCATTTTTGAAAAAAAAAACAGTAAGAAAAACTCACTTTTCACATTTCACTTTTCTAACGGTTTGACCGATTTTAAAAAAACTTCTTCAGATTTGGAAATTTAAAATTCCGGTCGCGGGCACAAATGGGTTAAGACACATTGCTGTATTATGTTTGAGATACTCAGCTGGAGAATCAAACAGGGAACATGTAAACAGCAAAGCAATATTAAAGGTCAAATCAGGTTGAGACATTTCTAGTGCAGCTGCAGCTCAACTCAGTGTCAGTGCCGTTGTTGTTCCCTCTACCTACACAGCAGGATGCAACAATTACACACCTGGGGCCAGATGCATAAAACTGTAGATTCACAACTAAAGCTGTGTGTACGCACAAAGAAAGAAATATTCATGCACGTTGTTTTCGTCAGATTTATGAAGCTGCACGTACGCCTGATCCTGTTTTATAAATCTCAATCATTGAGGACGCAATGGGTGGAAGCCTAATTTCCACTCCCACAGTTAGCCGTAAATGGGACAGAAACTCACTGAAACATCTGTCTTCATATCAGGATTTCTGCCTGTTCAGATTGTGTTGCACAATTATGACAATCAGGGAAATTGGTAAACAACATAAACAAACAATGTTACCATGAGGTGAAGTCTCTCACCACATATTTCATGTCCACCTTATCATATCACCCACAGCTGTCTCAGATAAAACCATTTGTATGCTGTTCTGTAGTATGTGTGATACAATTCTCACCACTCATTCTTCTTTTATAAATACCAGTTTATGTGTGGGTAATGGTGCATGCGTGGTTTTTGTGTGTACGCATCGCCCTGCTCTCTAAAGACTCCCAAAAGGCATTGTGGGAAATGCATACTGTAAGTAGATGTAGAAGGTGAGACAATATGGATCCAAAAAAACCTCCATGGATCCATCCTTCTATGAGGAGACATGAGGAGGCGAGAAGTGTCTTCTCGTTTACTGTAAAAATGGCAACCTTTAAAAAGTCATGTTTTTACAATGCAGTTCAGTTTGTGTTAAGAATTGAACAGAAACTAATGTCAGTACCTTAACGGCAAGCAGAAAAGGGAAGGTCACTCCACTAACAACACTTTGAGGTAGTTGATCTTACATTAGAAACAGGTGGATTTATCTTAAGAAGTACCTCAATCATTGGTTAAAATGACGACATGTTTTTGCAGGATGGAGTGCTTCCCCAGTCTTATTCCAGTATGTTCTGCCCTGATTTCCCATGTCTACAGCCTAGACATTCACGGGTGCTTTTCATTACTGTCCTCTCCCCATGAGCATTGCATTTTACAGCCCTATATACCTTCCACAGCAGCATATCACAGCTATAAACTTGTTTTATCATGGGAGAGAGTTGTCATTGCTCGCTCCCCTGAGCTACACACACTCATTTCCATGTATATTATTATTTTGCCCGGGTTAATCCATGTTGTTATGGCCCGTATGGCATTTTAGATGAAGTTGTTTCCAATGCTGATGTTCCCATATGGAAAGAACAGGAAAACCTCCTGCTATTCCGACTTGAGAGAGTTCACGAATTATTGAGTGTTCACACAGAAGGTGAAGCCAATTTTAGAGGTGGTAGGTTGCATACAAAGTCTACGAAAAGACACAAATTTGCCCGGGTTGGTGCAAGGTGAAAATGTTGGTGGTGAGCTCTGAGATCAGCCAAACACACAGACACAGGTCAGCTAGCTTACAGCTAACGTACAGTTGGTACATTGGCTGTTTGGGGTCAACTTCAAGGCGAAATTTGTTTCACTTCCTGTCTGAACACACCTTGACTACAAGATGGCTGCCCCCCCACTGCTATTTAAATAACCTAAATGACCTACTTTCGCAATGCTGCGTATTTGGAGTGTTTTTTTTATTACTGTAACAAGTGAAACCAGATACAAACAGCGTATTGCTCCTTCAAATGATGGAGGCTTTGCAATCATTTTGCCAACAGCTTGATGCCGCTCCTGTAGCTCGTTTCGAGCTACTGTCGCTGTCCGAATAGCCGAGTATACGATAGGGAGTTTTTGAAGTTTGATACCGACACCATATCCTTTTACAAGTGACAATTACAGGACAATGTAGCTGTATAGAGAGGCGAGGTCCCGCCCCTTCCAGTGGACCACCATGGGACCTACTTTCGGAAAAAAATATGAACGGTAGTCAACAGTGAGAGACAAATAATTTTTGACCCCGTTTGAAATGTGACATGACACATATGATATATACACACATATGATGTTCGTCGATTTAACATAATTTTGCAAGTCAAGAAAGTCTCAGTTTGTTGTAAAACTGTTGAAGTATCAGACTGTGAAAATACGTAATTAAAAAGACGACACACCTAAAAGTCTCATAAGTGACGTCTCTCTCTCTGAAGCTACGGGTCTCACTCGTTCTCTCTCCTCCCGGCTGATAGAAACACCAGCAGTCTCTGATAAAACACATCAGGTCAGATAACGTTTCATCTGTGCGTGGAACACAGCTACGTCAGCTAGCTGGCTAGTGTTGGTGACGTATGTTGTGCGAGATGTTGAGATGTAGTTCACTGAGCGGTTTAACAATAAACTAAATGATCCTACGACAAACTGAGACTTTCTTGGCTTGTAAAATTATCTTTTAAACTGACAAACATCATCTGTGTGATTCATGGCGCAAATAATTTATCTCTCGTCGTTGACTACCGCACATATTTTTTCTGAAATAAGGTCCTCGGGGTCCACCGGAAGGGGCGGGACTTTGCCTTTCTATTCCCCCTTTGGAGGAAGAACATTTTTCACCCTATCCCAGCTCCACCTCCACCTCATCTCCACCTCCACCTCCACCTCACCTCCACCCCCCAAACAATATAATGTTTCTAAACATCTTCCTAATTTGTTGGGCCTCATGCTGTCAGCTGCCAGAGTTTTCAGACATAATAATAATACCACTGGTCTCTCCTCGTCTCCCTCCACATTCACTGTAAACCCGAGAACAAGATAGGCTTTGTTATATTTTCTTCTTCACTTGTTTTGTGGTTAATTACCGTCGGCTGAGCACGTTGTTCTTGTTCGACTCTGAAGCAAACACCGAACCCGACCCGACCCGCAAACCGCGGAGTGTGTGTTTGAGAGAGAGAGTGGCAGAGAGAGGGGAAGGGAAGGTCGACTATCGCACGCAATGTTTCAGTAACTTATTAATAAATCAGAACGCTGCTTTTCACTCCAGGATTGGGTCGACCTGCATATCACTAAAACCTACAGACTATGTGCCTGAATGAACACCGTTGCTATTGTGGAAGGCACGATTTATTTACTGTTCCACCATGAAAAAGATTCTGTTGTCAAAACATTAGTTCCGCATCACATTCCCCCCCCCCCGGTCATGCACGCCACACCTGTCATGTCTGCGGCGGGTGAACATAGTAGAGCGTCTGATTGGCTGAAGATTATTCATTCAGGAGTTGGTGGAGAGAGCTACACAGAGAGTGAATATTCATCACATTACATTCATCAGGTGTCCAGACACACGACTCTAAATGAATGCTAATGTTCTGTGTGTTATCCACGCTTTTATCTCAAGCAGAGTTGATTACTGCAATGGTCTCTTCACGCGCCGACCTAAAAAGACCATCAAACAGCTTCAGATGGTGCAAAATGCAGCAGCTAGAGTTCGTACTAAAACCAAAAGAACTGATCACATCACTCCAGTACTTAAGTCCCTACACTGGCTCCCAGTAAGTCACAAGCATGTACTGCTTGTTTACAAATCCCTAAAGGTGGTAGGTCCAAATTACCTCTCAAATATGTTTCAGCAGTACACACCTACTAGACCTCTAAGGTCACTGGGAAAAAATCTATTAGTAGTACCCACCACCAGAACAAAACATGGTGAGGCAACTTTTAGCTGCTACGCTGCTCAACTGTGGAACAAACTTCCAGATGAGGTCAAAGATGCACCAACAGTAGCCTCTTTCAAATCCAGACTCAAGACCAAACTGCTCTCAGATGCTTTTCTTAGTTGATCAAATGCTGCACTTTACTGTCTTTTGATTGTTTTATTATCCTTTTAATTTTTTCTCTTTTAACTTGTACTTTTATATTACTTTATTTGTTTTTATCCTGTGCACTTTGTGCTCTTTTATCTTGCTTTTATATATGTAAAGCACTTTGAATTGCCTTTGAGTATGAAATGTGCTCTATAAATAAACTTGCCCTGCCCCTGTGTCTGCTGGATGCGTAAATAGGCAACTATCTGCTAACATGTTCACCACATTAACTTAATAAGGTGATGATATATCAGGTGTTGTGTTTAGAGCTTGTTCCGCTGCCCCCAAGTGGACAAAAAAAAAAATCAAATTATAACTGTTTTTGAAATGAATGAACTTGTTTACTCTAAATATGTAGAAACTTTTGCTAGATACTAGATACCTTATCCATCGGAATCTAAACTACGAAACTGTAATCAAATTCACAAAATGTAATTTTCCGCCAAAACTTCAATATCAAAAAGCATAAAAATTATTTTTGTAGACGAAGTTGAAGAATGATATTAGACTAGATATTAGTCATTCAGCTGATGGAATTATTAACTTGCTGTAAGTCACCAACAACAAACTTTTTCATCTACTTCCATTAAATCTTTATTTGTCCAATACTTTGGTTTATGACCAAATACCTGCAAAACTAATGACATCCCATCAGCCTCAGCTGTACTTCCTGTTATTGATAATTATTACACGGCTGTGTTGAATACTCGATTCTGATTGGTCAATCACAGCATTCTACAGTCTGCTATTTCTTTATAGCTGACCGCAGCTATGTATAGCAGACCGTTGCTATGGGCGCAGTTCTGATGTCGGATGTTGATGTGAACGTTTTTGTGCTAAACATGCTAAACTACTAACTAAAGTGCTGACTATGGTAAACATTATATCTGCTCAACATCAGCATGTTAGCTGACATTACTGTAACATTTAGCTCAAAGCACCACTGTGCCTACTGTAAGTACAGCCTCAGAGCTGCTAGCATGGCTGTAGTCTCTGAAGGATAAATCTGATATGACTCATAACATGAACCCATGAATGTAACATCCATCCATCCATTATCTGTAACCGCTTATCCTGTTCAGGGTAAGCTCACATTCACACCTACGGGCAATTTAGAGTCAACAGTTAACCTAACCTGCATGTCTTTGGACTGTGAGAGGAAACCGGAGAACCGGAGAAAACCCACGGGAGAACATGTGAATGTCACATGAACCGTGCTATCTCTCTGTGCTGCTGGTGACATTACAGTGTATATCTCAGGGGTCTCCCAGCTTGTTAATGGCAGACTGAAGAACAGGAACTGAAAAATGATATACCACTACTGTACATTATCAGTCATTTTTCAGTCATTATGTCCATACGTGATATGGTTTTATTATAGCTGTCCCTCATTCTTTGGTACTTGCTGTTTTCCTAATTCATTCTAGCTGAATGTCCCAGTTCCCCTGAGTTGATTGAAGGGTTATTCAGATCACCTGTTGTGCAGAGTGTGGGGGGGATCGGCTCCTAATTAAGAATTGAGAGCAGCTTTGTGCATTTATCCTCTTGGCCAATCAGCGTGTGATGACACCCCTTCTTCAGGGCTTAAGGTGAGGAACTGTACACCCAGGGTGTTCTGATCCTTCCTCCACTTAATGCAGCCAGAAACTCTGGTCTTTAGCCCCTTTTAGACTTCTTTGCTGTCTTAACTTTTCCGATTGAGGGTGATTTTGAGCATACTGAAACTTAGCTGGAGGGATAATTAACCCTCTGAGGTCTAAGCATGTGTTTGCTATTTTTGGTCCGCCCGCCCACTCTTTGTGCAAGAGTTTGTGCTGCTTACCGAGAACCCAACGCCCGCAGGCTTTATTTTGTTATTTTGTTTATTGCTTTATATTCATTGAAACCCCCTTTATAAACATTTCCTTATCGTAGAGACATTTGTATATTGAAGAGGTATTTGTATATTATTATTATTATTAGGGAGGCATTTTTTCATTGTGAAGGAACTTGTGAGATTTGAGTAAATATTTCTGTGTTATGCGGTTAGGAACTGGTTCTCAGACTTCTTCCTGATCAGCTGAAATCTGGGGAATCAGTACAGATTTTTCTTATAGTTAGTCAAGTATATAGTGTATATGGCCCTGTGACTGATTGTCAACCTCTACTGTCCAATGCATGCAGGGATTGACTTTATCCTATTGTGTGTGTGTGTATGAATAAATTACACTTTGCATTTACACATAATGATTAATATGAAATGTTCCTGAAGCATATTACACAAATAAACTGTAAACATGTACTTTGTGAACAAGGACCAAACAGAAATACATTCAGTTTCTAAAACATTTGTAAATGAATTGCAAGACAAGACAAACAGACTAACAAATCCAAATGAAGCAGCAGCTCATAATTTATTGCCACTCAGTCACTTGGAGTAAACCAGCTCAGCAGGCACTGAATATTGTATAGATTTCTCTAATGCATGTTGATTAATGTCATATTTATTGTAGCATTGATCAACAGTATCTGACAGTATTGTTCACTGCCCACAGCAACCTCTCCCAATCACATGCTCTGTCTGCCAGCTAAGGTTGGAAGTATGTAGCCTTCCTGGGAGGTTCAACCTCAGGCAATGGAGTTCTTCTGCTGCTGTTTTCTCTCCTCTCCATCCCTGGATAGCTGTGCTGCTCTATATAAGTTGTCTCCTGTGCCAGTCTGTCTGCTTCAGTTCCCTCTCCTCATTACTCTACCTGCGCGTGGGTGGTATGGACTACATCAGTAACAGCTGATCAGCAGTATTACGCTATCATTTATCAACCTTTGAAAAGTGCAGCCCACCGCTAAATCATGATTGACACTCGTTAGCATCCTCACAGTCAAAAACAGCATCCCACTTTTATTAGAGATTTTAAAGGATCACAGTTTTCTTGTCAATTTTGACTGCATGCATTGGACATGTTTTGTGGCTCAGATTACAGATGGATCTTGTTGGTATATAATGCTGCGTTAGGTGCAACTGTTTCTGCAGAGTGTGTAGGACTTCAGCTGCAGCCACACAAGCTAAATCCTTCACTGTCTCTACAGAGTTTCCTCTGCATGCAGCCCACTCCTTTAGCAGCGTAGTAGATGCTGTGTGTGTGGAAGCATGCATGCAAATCCCTATGTGTGTGTTTGCGTGTGCCTGAGTGGTGTAGAACTGTCACTGTGGATAGGCGTTGGAGCTACACACTAGCAGCAAAAAAAACCAGATGGCTGCTTAAATATTCATACAGTCAATTTGTTAACGTGCTCTGCTCACCGTTGTCCAACCAGTCTCACGTGCTGGAGGAGGAGGAGGAGGAGGAGGAGGAGGAGGAGGAGGAGGAGGAGGAGGAGGAAGAGAGGCAGAGCGAGGGAAGAGCAAAGAGGAAGACGACGAGATAACAAAGGGGGAGGGCAGGGAGAGTGAGAGGTGGATGGGGGATTAAGGGTTGTGGTCTCTGGCATGCATACATCCATGCTGTGAGGAGTTGAGGTGATCCTGCTCCGTGGAGCTCAGGTTGGCTGGTTCTGTGTGCTACTACGGGCTCACTAGGATGAAAACATTGATAACTTCAGTCATTCCTTCTCACCAAACCAAGCCAGTACAAGCAACACCATAACTTCAAAGTCCAGCCACAGATATGTGTCAGGCAGCATCTGCATGTACAGCGGTGAAGAACCTTTCCCCCCCAACTGATGTGGTGGTCTGGGATTATATCTGGTTTGCTTTCTGGCCGCAGCATTTGGTGAATAAGATATTCCGGCTGCTGTCTAACCTCCTCAGCTGTGACTGGGAATCTGATGAAGAAAGCTCAAATCTAGGGCCCTACACTTTAGTGATTTATTACTCAAATAAAACATGGCAGTTAAATTTGTATGCAGCAGCCTGTGAAGGTGGTCAAAACCCTCGACACGAATAAAGGAAAAACATTTCAGCGTAGGAGTAGCCTATAGCCTTAATTGAACTTTTATTCGTTTTAGTCCTGATTTGTTTTTCTCATGAAGTCATCCTCACGAGGTCTAAATGAATCTGACAAGGACAAGGAAGTAGCATGACTTTGTTATGGCTCCGCAAAAACAGTCAAGAGCCGCTGAATGTGGTGTGACAAAGAAATTTGGACCCTATTCATTTTCTACATATGAGACGAATGAATCGCCTCTCAAAGCATTATGGGATAGATGATGAACACTCTAATAGTCCTTATTTAAATCATCAGGTCCTAAAAGTTGTAAAATGCACTAATAGCTGAATCCAGAGTTATTTCCCTTCCTCCGTTCATGTGAATGAGACCCAGACCGAGGCTGGAGCGAGGGCTGCTCCATGGGCCCGATGGATGTGGAAGATCCGGGTACTTTTCCACTCGGCTTCATGCGCCACTGAGCAACTTTCATAGGAATGAACGGGGCCCCGCCTCCAATGCTGTATCCAGTTCTCTTTAATACATCCATGGACTGACCAGATAGAGAGGCTGAAAGTTTATTTTAACCAACAAAGAAAAGGTAACGCAGTGTTGTTAAAGGAGGTATAGCCAAGTTTAGCTAGTTTTGCTAACAAGCAGCTACTTGCTAGCTGAGTTGAAAATGTTGTCCCAAAAATGATTGATTAGCCCAGAGCTGGGAACCAACTTAAAGGTCCCATATTGTAAAAAGTGAGATTTTCATGGCTTTTATGTTATAAAGCAGGTTTAAGTTCTATATAAATACTGTGAATTTATCGAAACGATTAATCCACAGAGAAATACACACAGCCCGTATTCAGAAACTGAGCTTTTGAAACAAGCCGTCAGGATTTCTGTCCATTTGTGATGTCACAAATCTACAATATTTAGACCATTTCAAAGTTTTAAACGTAAACATTCTAAATGGGTCCAAGTTTATTTCCTGTTGCAGTGTATGTGAATGACATCAGCTGACAGGAAGTAAACATGGACCCAAGCTGATGCCTAGCAAGCAATTCTGTTGCAATTTCATTGCAATTTCATTACAATTCCATTGAAATGTACTGAAACGGAGCGTTTCAGGCAGAGGGTAAATACAGGTATATTCAAGCAGACAGCATGAGGAAAATAAGTTTTTTTTTTAAACATTACAGTATGTAAACATGTTCTAGTAGAAACCCAAAATACAAGTATGAACCTGAAAATGAGCATGATATGTCCCCTTTAATGAATGAAAAAACTGCTTCATGTTCTGTCAACCTACATGGTGAAGTCCATAAATTGGTAAACATTGGTTTCTTGTAACCATGACCTCAAGGTTATTTGAACCAAGTAGCTTTTTTTAACCCAGACTACGATCTGTCCCTGTCCTGAACCATGCAGTTGTTTTTTTTGCCTAAATCTAACCAAACCTGGTCAGATCAGAAAAAGCTCTCTACCAACTACCTATTTTGTCATTGGAAGACCTGTTAGATATGCATTATTAGATATGCTATTGAAATCAGTCAAGGTTTTAAGGAGATAGTGAGTGAATTCTAAAATATTGCTAATTAATATTTTTGAGGTAAGGTTCCCCAGATGTGACCCCGCCACCCTGGTTTTCAGATATCATTCTTGCTCTGGTATATATACTAGGGCTGTCAAAGTTAACGCTAACGGAATAACGAAAATTCGTTTTAACGCTACTAATAGATAGAGACGATACTGGCACCATATGAACCTATGAACAGTCGAAGGAATCCATCGGTACCAACCATGTCATACTTAGCTTGTCGTGAAGGAGGTTAAATAACGCTCCAAACTTACGCTAAATTTTGTGAGGAAACACTAGCATGGCAATTTTCAAAGGGGTCCCTTGACCTCTGACCTCAAGATGTGTGAATGTAAATGGGTTCTATGGGTACCCACGAGTCTCCCCTTTACAGACATGCCCACTTTATGATAATCACATGCAGTTTGGGGCAATATATACATATATACATTTGCATAAAGCAGCATATTTGCCCACTCCATACTCCCAGAGTATTAAATTCTTGACAAATCTCCCTTTAAGGTACATTTTGAACGGATAAAAAAAGTATTGAAAATCATGCAATTAATCGTGATTAAATATTTTAATCGATTGACAGCCTATATGTACCCTTTTTTTGGTTTATTTTTCAGAAGCCTGTGCCAGACACTTGTGTTAGACTGACTTGATCTTACCTGTCATTATGTGCTGTAATCAGTATATATGTCCAAGCAGGAACATCTTAGAGGGATTATTTCACACTGCCAGTCTTGTCATAGTCCACGGTGCCCATGCACCTGATTAGCAGTGACATTCTGGGGGTTTTCTTGACATCAAAGTTAAGGATTCACAGTCTCAATCTGGGACTTGGGTGATTATGATGAGGCCAAGTGTCAGACTGGAGCTGCACAGTTATCTGTCTGCCTGTTATTGTTACTGAAATGTGATGAGCAGTGTGTATAAGACGTAGCCTGTACTGTGTATATTACACACACTTTCATAATAACAATGAGGTTTGGTTATATTGTGGCTAAGAGTTGCTTATTCTTTTTTTTCCCCCTTCGATTGAATATTGATGTGGAATGAATTTTGTTTCCCCCGCAGAGTAAAAAAATATTCTGCCTGATTCTCAGGTCAATGGACACGTTGATGGGATTGGAAATGAAAGTCAAATGATCCCGTCTTTGTTTACTGTGCTCCGCATTGGTTACAGAGCGATCCTCGGCCAATCTGTTATTCCTTTATTCGAATGAACCACATAGTTGGCTCAATCTTCAGCCAAGGCAAAGTCTGTGCTGCTGATATCAGATATTAGAAGGTGCTAAAAGTAGAGTGGACTAAATAACACTATGGGGTATAGTGTATTTTGAGGTGGAGTATTTACATTTTATGCTGCTTTATTTTTAAAGCCTGGTACTTTTGCTTAAGTAAAGCGGTCAAATACTTCTTCCACTACAGAATATTGTGTGGTTTACTCCATTTATATAGACAGGAATGGTATTTTAAAACAAAAAAGTAATGTTGTTTGTTCAATATTTGAGTATATTACACCATTTACGTCCTGGCCGATCATCGGCTGTGATTTTCCAGCCCGTTCTCTTTCCCAGGGCGCAAATACCGTCGCTTTGTCACAGCCGTCTGCGTTCGATGCCGCCGCACAAGGCACCCTTTAGCACTGGTACGCGACGCACCGGGATTTTCATTAACTACAATGTACAACAGTAAACGCAAAGGAAAAGTGCTGTGGTGACGTAGTTTAAAGAGCGAAAGAGACACACTGGGCGGTCCAACAAACACGAGGCTTTCATCCACAAGGCCGCTGTTGGCGTCCCGTATACGCCACGTTACAATCGGCTGTTCGTTCGCGTCCTGTGTTCATGTCAAGTCACGTTTTCACTGTACAAACGTCATTTTAAGCCCAACCATGTTGTTTTTTTCCTAAACCTAACTAAGTAGTTTTGTTGCCTAATCCTATCAAGTGTTTTTGTTTAATTCACAACATTAAGCATTAACATTTTAGTGTTTACTGCGAGCGAAAAGCGTTAAGATGTGACGACTTAAGATGAGAATGTGCTCAGCATTTTTATGATTATCAAAATCACAGTTTTTTTTTATCTGATACCCGACAAAATAAATAAATGTCTCTGATGCAGCCGCCCGTCTCTGTCTGTAGTCACCACTCTGTAGTCTCACTCAATGTCCCGCCCACAGCACTATCTGATTGGTTACACGTCATGAGTAATAGCCTATCAGCACTGAAGGATAGTGTATCTCTGACTGGGCGTGGCTACGACATGGTTCTGTTAGGTCCAACACACTGCGTCATAGCACACCGGGAGCGTCTCAGAAGCGTTTTGCCTGCCCGACTTGCAGATTTGGTAATTTTTCCTGGATATTTGTGCTTCCACCAGTACATACCAGTACACAGTACACAGTACCCACATAGTTTAATCCCACGGGATTCTTCAAAGGGTGTTTATTGTGAAAATCGACCAGATGCTCTAGCCGTTCCACTTCCTGCCCGACTCGATCTGCTCTGTGCGACGCCCTGCGTCCCAGTCAGAAATAGACTAGGCGCACATTTTTTAGCGGAGCAGAGTCTTTGATGCTTCTGAAACACGCTACATTGCGTCTGGTGGAATCACAAGCATTGTCTAAAGTGACCGCGAACGCTCCTACAGCCGCGACAGTCGGAACGCGGCGCAGGTCAAAGCAATCGCGGAGGTCAAAGCTGCTGCGCTGAGCGAGCAGAGCTGTCCGTGTGTTGAAGTTAAAGCACAGCAGACACGGCTGAAGTTGCAGTAAACACCCAGTGATTCCACTGGTGACGTAGCATAAACAGTGAGGGAGACTGCTGATGGAGGGTGGATGGGTCCAACAAACACAGGACTTTCAACCAGGACATCGGTGTTCATGTCCCGAAGTGTTGTTGAGTTATTTTGAAATTACGTTAATGACGTGTTTTCCGTACTTATGTCACGTTGTTTAGTTACGTCTTTTAGTTTTATTTTATGCCCGACCATGATGTTTTTCCTAAACGTGTTTTTTTCGCTTAAAATGTGTTATCATGACGTGGAAATGTGCTATTTATAAGCCTTCCCATGAGATCGGGTTGACCGGTCGGTCGGTCCGCCCACCACTTTGGTCCAGACTGAAATTTCTCAACATCCATTTGATGGATTATCATAAACATAAGTAGAGACATGTGGTCCCATAGTGACCTCAGTGATCTCCATCTTGACTGATATGCACCACATTTTCACTCCCAATAAAAACTAACCTATATAAAGATAATAATTAGCCTGATTGTAAATACATTGAATGGCTAATACGAAAAAAATTATATTATTATTATATTTATGGTTAAGTATTAGCTGTTAGTTCATTTATTAGGCCCACTGTGTCTATGCACTGGAATGACATGACTTTGTTGTTTTTGCTTGATAAGTGATGATAAACTGCAAGATTACTTCTGGACTCAAGTGTCCACACCTCCTCCGATCCAATATACACCTAGAATGAGCCGCTATTTATCATCCCCTGCTAATGCAGGAGGCACGTCTTCCTTTTATGGTCTCCGCTTCCTTCCTGGAAGCTTCAGTTGGATGAGGAGAGGAGGAGAGAAGAGGAGAGAAGAGGAGAGGAGAGAAGAGAAGAGGAGAGGAGAGGAGGAGAGCAGAGGAGAGGTGAGAGGAGGAGAGCAGAGGAGAGGAGAGGAGAGGAGAGGAGGAGAAGAGGAGAGTAGAGGAGAGAGGAAGAGAGAAGAGGAGAGGCGAGAGGAGGAGAGAAGAGGAGAGGAGAGGAGGAGAGCAGAGGAGAGGTGAGAGGAGGAGAGCAGAGTAGAGGAGAGAGGAAGAGAGAAGAGGAGAGGCGAGAGGAGGAGAGAAGAGGAGAGGAGGAGAGAAGAGGAGAGGAGGAGAGAGGAGAGAAGAGAAGAGGAGAGGAGAGGAGTTGAGCAGAGCAGAGAAGAGGAGAGGAGAGGAGGAGAGAAGAGAAGAGGAGAGGAGGAGAGCAGAGGAGAGGAGAGGAGAGGAGAGGAGAGGAGGAGAGAAGAGGAGAGGAGGAGAGAAGAGGAGAGGAGGAGAGGAGAGGAGAGGAGGAGAGAAGAGGAGAGGAGAGGAGGAGAGAAGAGGAGAGGAGGAGAGGAGAGAAGGGGAGAGGAGGAGAGCAGAGGAGAGGAGAGGAGGAGAGAAGAGGAGGAGAATAGGAGAGTAGAGGAGGAGAGAAGAGGAGAGGAGGAGAGAAGAGGAGAGGAGAGGAGGAGAGCAGAGGAGGAGAGGAGGAGAGGAGAGGAGAGGAGGAGAGCAGAGGAGAGGAGGAGAGAAGAGGAGAGGAGGAGAGGAGGAGAGAGGAGGAGGGGAGGAGAGAAGAGGAGAGGAGGAGAAGAGGAGAGAAGGAGAGGAGGAGAGAAGAGGAGAGGAGGAGAGCAGAGGAGAGAAGAGGAGAGGAGGAGAGAAGAGGAGAGGAGGAGAAAAGAGGAGGGGAGACGAGAAGAGGAGAGCAGAGGAGAGGAGGAGAGGAGAGGAGGAAAGCAGAGCAGAGGAGAGCAGAGCAGAGCGCACCACACTCCGTCCTTCCTCCAGCAGCGCTGCTGCGCTCAGTCCGTCTCCGTCTGGAACATTCCGCTTTTTTTATCCAAAGAAATGATAGCCTAATTATAAACATGAAATAATCATAGTCGGTACTCGTTGGATAACCGACGGATGTTTTTTTTTATTATATTCCCCGGCGTGGTGTTTCTCCTCTCTTGCTTGTTTCGGTCGCCGGTCAGTCTGTGGAATGGTCCGCGTTTTGTCTCCTGGGTCGTGTCCACTTCAGCATGGGAACTGCGGTGTCCAAAAGGAAGAATCTGAGGAGTGATGCGATATCTTCCGTGGCCGCAAAAGTCAGGTGAGTGTTCCCGGGACCGGGACCGGCACCGGAGCGTGGTAACGCCGGGTCGCTGCGCTCTGAAGCCGCACGGAGGGCGCAGAGGAGTCCGCTGTCTCCAAAACTACCCGAGTCCATGTTCCAAGATGATTTTAGACAGTCTCATGTGAAAGTAGTCCACCAAAGAAGTTACAATCAGCTTTAACAATAAATGAATAAATTCAGATATTATTCCCACATGGAGTTGAAACAGTGTTAGTCTCTGGTTGCTCAGCTCCTCCTCAACTTTCTGAATCTTCTCTAAATGTTCAAAACATCTTCCTGACGTTGAAGCTGGTTTTGTACCTTTCATTTGTCTCAAAGCAAACCTTGTCATAAGCTCTATATTTTATTTTTTTTGTGATTAATATGCACGTAGATGGACATTTTTGTGATATTTTCATACATTTTTTTTTTAGACCTAATGATGAATTATCTGCAGATTAATCCATAGTGGAAATAATCATTAGCAAAACATAATTAAGTAACACTGATTTCTATTAGTTTTAGACTACAGTACACACCATTTAAAAATGAAGCTTGTGTCAAATATATTTCTTATTTATATCTGATATGTAGTTATTGTATATACTCCTCTACAAAATGGCGAGGCCTATACATTAAAATGCTCTCTATATAATTATGACTTGAGGAAAAGCTCTGTCCTGTAGTTGCATGCTGTACTGTAGGGAGCCTTTATGCAGCCAGAGCGTGTATTACCTTCGCTGTAGTGACATGGCCATCTACAAACTTCCAGCTAGACTCACTGGACTTTGACTAATTCTAATGACATTTAACTCTGAATGTATGAGTCACGCCATGAAAGGTCTTTGTGTCTTTGGGTGTCGGATCAGTGTGTACTCGGTCCGAAGGCTGCGGGATGACTAATGTTCTGTGGTAGGAGATACGGCCTGTGTCGCCCACCAGCTGACCTCAGAAAGCCAGAACGCAGACGATTGAAGCACTTCTGCTCTCAGTCATGTGTGTGTACACCCACCTTCTGATCCTGTGCTCGGCTACTCTGCAGTAAAACAAACGCATATGCTAAAGCACCCGACGTATGACCTTTCCATCTACTTACACAGTCACCCCACACTCCCATTCTCCAGCTCCATTTGTCTCTGTCTTCCTTTTGCTGTTTATCTGTTTATCACCTCGCTCTCCGCCTCGCTCGCCTTTGTCACACCTCGTGCTTAAAACTCTCCATAAATCGCGCCGATCGCCGCCAGCAGCACCCCGGACACGCATGCGGACCGCTGCCAAGGCCACTGTGTGCTCGTGCGTTATTTCCCGCTCTATCAGCGATCGTGAGCTACACTCCAGTAGACGAGAAGAAGTTTAATGACTCTCAGCGAACACTTCCTCTAAATCCCAGGTGCTCCGTCTGAGCAGAGCCAGGATTAGTGATGTCTCCAACCTGCCGATGATCTGAGTTTATCGGTTTCACCTCTCTCTAATCCAATCCCACGTCTTTGTTTTTGGGTAAGTGTGAATATGAATGCAGTGGAGGGATTATACTGGAAGTAAGCGTGTTTAATGGGATCCTCTTCTCTCAGCACTCTCCTTTTGACCCTGAGGCCTACCTCACACAGCTGTCCTTTTAAAGTCTCACTTTGTTCACTTTGTAATATATGCATTGTATGCATTGGTTTGATTAACACTCCGACGAGCACTTCGGTTAAAGCATGCTGATGTCTTAAAACCTCTAAAGCAGATTTTAGGTTTGCATCCAAAGTGAATTAGTGTGGGGGAGAAATAGTTTTCATGTCCGTGACCTGACAAAAGGAAGAGTGGCTGGTCTAGATCAATTTAAAAAACTAAAAAAGTGGATCCTACTTTTGTTTCCTGATGAGGTAGAAAATATTGCCAGCTCAAAACTATGTTTTTGTTCTACAGGGAGAGGGGTGGAGAGAGAGAGAGATAAAGAGACAATAATGATGCAAAACGGTGAAATTCGAACTAAACCTTGCGAAAACATACAGACTACAACAAGACAACTGCCCAGACTCACTACCAACACTCCCGTACGTGACGTCATCGGACGCAGTGTGAAAAACAATACACCTTTTTTTTTTTTCCTGGTTTTGCTCAAAACGTGAACGTTTCCTCTGAATTTCGGCTTGTAAAATACATGAAATCATAATTTCCACGAAACCTAAAATATGAACTCAGAACTAAATTCAAATTATTTAATCTTGTTTGTCCAGATGAAAACGTGGTGTTAGTTTGGTGTGTTAGCCATTGTTTCTCTCACTCTTTGCTTTTCTTTGGCAAACCTGAGTGTACTCTGCAGAGTTTACCCACAACACCTTGCAAGATTTCAGGATATTCATCAAGATATTAAGTTTAGGTTTGTTGACAACATGTGATGTTTTGTTAGCATTTGGAAATTGGTCATAAATCTGGCGTGAAGCAGGCCAACCTTGCTGTTGTGTGTTACTTCCCTCTGGCTGCATTACTGCCATTAACCGGAAATTCAACATTGGATTCATTGTTGTCAGTACAGTCAGGACATCCAGCTATTTTACATTATTTATTTGCTGTCAGAGCTGTTGGTTGATCAGGAGAATGAGGGGAAGCGTCTCAGTGCATCGAAATGGGACGATGCCAAAATAAATCTGCATTTAAAAACGGGCTGACTTGAAATAGATTGTGTCTTTTTCATTTTGCTCCATTGTGATGCTAATGCAGGGCTGCAGACTATAACTTTTTACATTGGTTGCACTGGTGCGCCTAACTTTGTCATTTAGGTGCACCAGCACATAAGTGCACCCACAATTTTCCTCCACGTCTTTTGGCGCTGTCGGTTTGGGGACATATGTAACGGACAATGCAGCATTTTTATTGACGAATAAGCAATCAATAGTTCTTAATTTTGAATTAGCGGTATGTTTTATGGTTGTGATGTCGCTCAAGGAGGAGTACAGGGCGCGGTTTCACACATACACACACACAGACACACACACCTGCTAAATGTCAGGCGCACCGTTGTGACCAATGAAAATGTTAAGTTGCACTTGAGATTTTTTTCGCGCTCTGGAGCCCCGTAATGTCTGGACACTGGTTCTGTTTTAATACACCGAGAGGATTGTGCAAAGGTTAAAAAGGTTGATGAAAGTCTTTTACCGTGCACTTAATTGTGTGCTTAATGTCTCCGTTTTTTAAGGGAAGTTGGGGGAAAATGAGTTTTCTTTAATGCACTGAGCCTGAAGCACTTAGTGATGGACCCAAACTGCCTCCCTGTCCCATTTATGACGAATCTTTTTAGAACATCGCACACGCAAAAAAAACCACACGAAAGCAAAGATTACGAGCACTTCGGAGCTACCGTCGCCTTTAATATTTCAAGAATGTTTGAGTCACTTTCCAAAGGAATTGCGCAGCACAACAGTTTTCAGGCGTTAATAGATTCCACTTCAGTGAAAATGTGATTTCATGGCCTCTTTCCGTGAGACCAGCACCAGGACTCTGTCCTCATCACTGCACAGATTAGCTCCAGCCACGGTCCAGTGTGGCTATTAGCTATAAAACATCTGGGTCCCCTCTCTTAAACATAAACCTGTCACAATCACAATTATGGAAAACCATGACTGAGACTTTGAAGACCAAATACGACACAATATTTTTAAACCGACAGCGCTGATAGATGATATTTAGTATCCTTAATGATGTTACGGCAAGTCGGCTTTATTACAGCACATCTTTATTATTTGATGCAGTGAAGAGAAACCTAAAAGATAAGAGAGAGGGATGCTTGAGGTCTCATACTAAGTAAGGTGGCCTAATCAGCCCAGTATGCCCAGGAATTACGTTCACTATTTACAGTTCGGGGTCAAAAGTTTCCATACACTTGTTTGGTTTCTTTGCATGGATTTGTTTTTTCAGGGTCCAACACGTTCTCACTCCCAACTTTTTAAATACCGACGCTTGATCAGCGGCCATACGCTTCAAACTACGACGCTCTAGCTACTCCTCTTTCATCAGTTTAGGACGTGTCAGGGCGGCGTTTCCGCTCGTTACACGCATAGTGTCCTTTCAAAATAAACTTCCCAGTTCACAGGAAACGTATACAGTAGGTTACTCTTGTTACATGTCTACAATCACTTTCCAAAATAAACTTCCAATGTACATGTAGGTTTACCTAGTTTTTAGGTTTACTTACACAACAAAACTACTTGGTTAGGCTTAGCAAAATATCAAGGTTTGGGTTGTTACGTAAAATAAGTAAATTTGTTACACAACTGGTGTTATTTATACAATGACGTATTAGGGCCATTGTAGGTATAAAAATAAGAAATTACAGTCAGGGAAGGGGGGAAATATTGTGAGATTAAAGTCATAAATTTATGCAAAAAAAAACTTAGATATTCTCTGAGATTACAAAATCATACATTTGCAGGAAAAAACTTGGAAAATAGTACAGTAGAGTAGTAATAGTAGAGTACAAAACCGTGGTAATGAAAAATAGTATTTGGGATATTTTTGTTTAGGAACTACATCACTTCACTTTGCAAGGTAGGGTCAACCTCATCACTCTTATGCCACCGTTAAATGCTGCAGTAACGTGTGCCGCAGAGAGCAAAATATATTACTATTATATATATATATATATATACTGTATATTAGACTCTTCATTCATCCATTCTCATCCTCTTATCCGGGGCTGGGTTTCAAGGGCAGCAGGTAAACTCTAAGGACATAATTCACCATAATCTGTGGTTCAACACAAGCAATTATGTTTTGTGCCTTTTCTGTGTTGTTTTCCCAGTGTGTAACTATGGTAACGCAGTGTGTTCAGAGTAACGTCTTCTCATCGGTTGATTTTTAGTGTTAGCTGTGCTGAAATAAAAAACACATGCTTTTGTGTCTTCACAGATAGATGTTGTTCGTCTCTATTTTCCTGTAGCTTCTATAATATTATTACTTATTTTCATAGAAGAAAACATTAAGAACATGAAAGAAAACTTGTTTATGTATCTTTCAGGACCTTCGCCTCGCTCAGTTTTTTTCAAGTAAATTTATGACTTTATAATCTCGCAAATTTGTCACTTTAATCTCAGAGAATATCAAAGTTTTTTTCTTGGAAATGTATTACTTTAATCTCAGCTCCGTAATTTTTATTTCTTTTTTTTACCTACAATGGCCCTAATACGCCGTCGTATATTTAAGTACGCCAGTTACGTAACAAAACTAAGGTAAAATAAGTAAACATTGAGTTGGTTTCACACAGGATGCGAACAGCTGGTCTCCTGGGTGAAAGTCCTCCGTTTGTTTGACCTGTCCATCTTCACACTCTTAAAAATACATCTAATAATGACGTTGGTTGGTTTACTACATTGGAGTTAGCTGAAAGCCCGGTGCATTCCATACAGACGCTTAAAGGACTTTGAAAGACCGTTCCAAAAGTTTAATTTGATCTCGATTTAGCCATCCTAAAACCACTTCCAACAAGGTCATCGTCCTGTTTGAACGCCCAAATGTGATCCAATATTTAACTGCCCAACTGATGGTTTCATGTTGTTATCTTCCTTCTTCTTTATTACATCCATTTTCTGCAATGCAGCACAGCAAAACAGCCTCAGAGCACGATACCACCACCATGGTGCTTGACAGTAGGTACAGTGTTCTCAGGGTTGAGTGCCTCGTTTATTTTCCTCTGGGGTGCTTAGTGTAATGTAATCTGCATAAGCAGCTGTTCAAATCGCACAAATTTTTAATTATTTTTATGGCCATTTCATTCCTTTTATTTGATAGCTGACAGGAAATGAGGGGAGGGAGGGATCGGAAACCCCTAGACCCCCAGGGTGTCTTGGTTGTTCTGGTTTCACTAGAAGTTGCTTTGGTGGGCGGGTGAATAAAAAAATGAGTGCAAAATGCAGTTTTCTTCCTGAATACTTCTCATGGAGTCTACTTGAAAACTACTTTTGTCCTCCGGTGTTACTCAGCCTGGTGAAGACTACTTTGCTAACCTTAACCGTATTGTGTATTTGCCATGATCAGAGAGAAATAAAGACTTTTAAAAACATGGCAGTTAACATTAAAAACATTTTCACCGAACGTAATCTGGGTTTTCAGAATCGTCCAACATCACCAATCCTGTCTGGCAAAAGATTTATGTTTTCATTAAGGTAGACACATCTCTCAGACTACACTTAGGCCATTACAGCACCCTAAAACTCCCCATTGAAACAAGATTAACAGCTGTTTTAGGTGAGGCATTTCAGGTTTTCCATACTGGTTATTAAAATCCTCCCTCCATCTGACATAGAACAATATTAAAACCTGCGCATTTTCAGGGAAAAAACCTCCAAAATATCAGAGATGCTTTGTCATTAAGTCATCTGCTGACCTTCAATGAAGGTCAGAAGGAATCGTGAACATCAATGAAGCTCGTCCCACACCGTCCCCCCGAGCTAATGGATCCTAACCTCTTATTGACATTGGAATTATAATCACGTTCTCATAAGTAAGGACTAATCTAGTTAAATAGAGCAGAGGTCAACCAAAAATGTTTAGTGAGTAGATGATACAGGTTTCTTCAATTCCCTTCAAAACCAAGAATTGGGTTGAGTTGGGGAGGATAGGATGGAAAGTTAGTTTTTAAAGCTACAAACTGATAATCTGCCCAACCTATAGAGAAATATATATTATGGTCATTTACTGCTAAAGGGCAATAAACCTCTGACACAGCGTCTCTTTAATAAAATCAGCCCAACAGCCAACATCTGAACCTGAGGCTTTACATATGTGTCTTTCCCTCCAGCAACTATTGATGAACCCAGCCTCTTGGGATATATGGGTAATTGCCTGACTCGTGGCCTTTGTTGTCAGTGGAGTGTAGCGGAGTAAGTGTCTCTTAATGAAGTCATCAGCCTTTGACTAGCCAACCTTCCCAGTGTGTGTTGTGCAGAGAGAAAGGCAGTGATAGGACGGATGGTGACACAGACAGATAACAGTGGACACAGGTCAGACTGGTGCTGTATAAACTATAAGTAGTAAGTCATTTTTATTTATATAGGCCAATAGGGGCTTTACAATCTGTACGGCACCCTCTGTCCTTAGACCCTCCATTCAGTTTAAGAAGGTAAATTGCAGTTGAATAGTTAGTTGAAGACTTGAGCTGCCTTCAGATGAGGTTTACTCTTTGCTCAACGCGACGTAGGACACAGAGGATAGTGCAGCGTAGGTATATACGTCATCAAAAAGTGGCTACGTCACGCACAGCTGTTATCTCATTGGTTTCGCTTTGAAAAGTCAGCGGCAATCGAGGTCAAAGTTGAAATAATTTGAACTTTTTGAGGGTTGCACTTCCGCCTAGCTCCACGGCTCTCCCCATCAGGAAAACAGTAGCACAGCCAGCGCAGAGCGGTTTCAGCGCTGATCACGAGTGGGAGTGAAAGCAGCCGAACTGCCAGTTGAAGAGTGATGGTACGTGTCCATCGGGGCGTTTTTTTATCGCGAGGGCATGCGCCGCTTCCCAGCATTGGACGCTTGGTTTGCCGCCACTAGACACAAAAAACTCGGCACATGATTGGACGAACGCTTTCCCTCCGTGGGCTGCTGCTCCCAGCTTTCACACCGGAAACAACATGGAGGCTCGTTTGGAAACTTTCTTCTTCTTATTTCACGAAAATAGTTCACCGAAATGTGTTTCGGAAAACATTTGAGGCGAGAAATAAACCATGCAATTGATGAATCTGTCTTTATTTTGGACAACGTTTATTTTAAAAGATTCTCGGGAGTTTCAAGAGGCGGCGAGTCGCGTCGGACGCCCCTGATTTACATAAAGTAGATTAGACCTCAACTTTATGCAAATGAGAAGCGGCCATCGTGACGCTCCGTCTCTCGAATCGCGCCGCCACGCTATCAGAATACATTGCACGGCTGCTTACATAGACAATGAATGGGAAGCGTGGAAAGGACGGATCCTGTGGACACGTGCCGTTAGAAATTAATGCAGTAATAGATGCAGTTTAAATTTCACTTGAAGACAAAGAACCAGAGATAGTTGTTGGGTGGTATGTAAGCAGTGACAGCATTTGAAATGTCAGTTGTTGTCTCTTCTTTTTGCAGGTTTTGAGCCAAAGTTAGCAAACTTTAACACATTGAAACTGTGAAACCATTTCAAATTTTTATCATCAGTATTTAATGCTTTCATTGAGCCATTTCATGTCCTTTAAGTCATCGTAGTATTTATAATGCAAAAGGAAATGAGACTCACTTTCCACCTCTCCCTAAACACAGGGCTGCGGTTATTTTCCTCACGAATATTTTTTAGTCTGACAACCTCAGTGACCAGAGGGAGAATATTGTTTCTCAATTATGCAACTTAAAGGGGAAATATCAAACTCATTTTCAGGTTCCTACTTGTACTTTGGGTTTCTACTAGAACATGTTTACATGCTTTAATGTTTGAAAAACACATAATTTTTCTCAGTGTCTGTCTGAATACACCTGTATTCACCCTCAGTCTGAAACGCTTTGTTTCAGCGCCTGTCTCTTTAAGCCCCCCCCCCTCCCCAAACACGCCCAGTATGCCCTGATTGGCTTAATATTGGCTTGTATTCTAATGAGTCTGCTGTGACATAGGAAGGGGAGTCAAATGCGAATGGCTTGTTGAATCACATATTTTCTGATCTCTAAACAGATTCTGTATTAATACGCCACAAAGTTCGGACGACGATTTAAGTCTTGGCCTGGATATCTAAACTGACTACACCGGAACCGCAGAAATATAGTCCCTTGACCCCCGGAGGCTCATTGTCAGCAGACCGATAGCAGATGGGTTCCGAGATGGCATGTTTTCTGATCTGGGTAGACCACAAAAAACCTGACTGGGTTGTCTTATTTCACAGTTTGTGGGTTGGTAGGTGCTCCAGATACCCAGATGTATGAGCACAAGCACTAAAAAAGTGAGCTCTCCATGATATGTCCCATTTAAGGTCTACGGCTTCTAGACAAGTGAGATGTTGCCATGTTTTTACGATGCACAGATGCTCACCCTCTCCCTGTTTTAATCCTTTATTGTACCTTCTGTCCACCGACTATCTCCTCTCCCACTTTACTGCTTTATCTTTTCCTCTTTTACATTTACTTTTGTTCAACAGCCCAGAGGACAATAACTACGTAGGATATAATGATTCCCTGTTAATGATAGAAGCAGATAGGTGAGCGGTAAGATGGCCGGCAGTCCTCCCATTGATCTGACTAATTACGGTCTGATCACCACCCAGAGAGCGGAGGGAACATGGAGGGCACAGCAGGGTCGGAACAAACCTCCTCCATCAGCTGGAGCTGGTTTATGGAGGCTGCACTCATCTCAGAGCCTGTCACAGTGAAACACACAATCACAGACTACACCATGACACAGCCTCGCTTTTAAGAAAAAACAGCTGCGTTATCAGTTACTGCAGTTTACTGCTTACATGATACATTTGGGCTTATATTGTCTTTTTACTGGATATCAGCCCATCAGTGCCATCGACGTCTGGTATGATTGATGTTTCTGCCTGAATGCAGCTACAGAAAAACAGTCTAAAACCTATAATTTGGCTTTCTTGACACCTACTGTTTTATAAGTCAGTGTGTATTTAAAGGCAGCCGCGTGCCCCGAGGTTTTAGAACGCAGAGCAGTAACGCGTTGGGCGAAAGGACCTGAACCTTGAAATGCATGAACCACAGTACATCACACATAGCTAGGTTAAGGTGCAGTTAGAGATGCCCCGATTGATGCCCACGTTTTTTGCTGCACAATTGCCGACGTCGATGAGCCATATCGGCCGATACAGATTGTTTTTTTGTTGTTTAGTTTTGTTAGCAGCTGGTATACAAATCTCCAGACTAACTATTTCCACCACCAAATAATTTCAACCGTCCTGAAGTCAATGTAAACCGTCGGTGTTGGACAGTAGCGGTACTACAAGTTTAACTACATTGCGTGGTAGTAGCATCGCTGCTTTCTGAATCAAATAGCTTCTCAGTAGCTTAGCTCTTTTATTGATCGACTAGTGAGGTAGCGTCAACACAAGCTACATTTTCCCAAGCGGTCCCGTCTCCCACCTCACTCAGTGGAGGAGCTGCACATGTGGTCGCTCAGGCGTGCGACACGCTACTAAAACAAAACAAAACATGCCGGTGGGCGGCACAGTCCTGCTTGGCTAAATAACAGAGCTAACAGCTAACGGTAACGGAGCTACATTGTGATACGTTCAAGCTCTGTTCGGTAAAAATGAATATTGGGCAAAGGTAAACTATAACGTCATCATGATGTGTTCAAATGTAATCTTGTAAAATGTAGTTTTTGGCGAGAAACTTGAATAAATCAAGTTGTTTGAAGGAGATGTTTTCACAGTAATATAAAATAGATGATAGAGAGTCATTAGTAGTTTTAATGAGGTATTATAAGCTGCTAACGTTAGTGTTAGGAAGTTAAACAGGTCATAATTCCTTCTTTATTTTATATTGCTGTGAAAACATCTCCTTCAAACAACTGGATTTATTAGTTTTACAAGATTACATTTGAACACATCATGATAAAGTTATAATTATATATTTTTTCTATCGTTTGCTGTTGTTCAACAGCACAACTTTACGGGTCAAAGTTCACCATAGTTTAATTTTTTTTAAAAGTTGGCACAGATTTACTTTGTGATCAAATCCACTAATTGCAGTGATTGCATTGGAATGATGTGAATTCTTGGGGAGATATTTCCCATTTTGAATGCTGGTGTGACCAGGTCTTAACCTTAAAGGAATACTTCACCCTTAAAATGACCATTTGCGGATCAAGTACTCACCGTGTGTCACCTTAAATTCTTGAAGAAAACTTTGTTTTTCCTGCATGCCTTCATGGTGATTGGAGAATCAAAAAACGGAGTAAATCCTTGATGATTTGAAGTGGCGGCCATTCATCTAGTCGTATACTCGCTACTTGCCAAACGCATGCACGCGATTTTCGCCAAAATCGTACTATTTAAAACACTTCCAGCACTACCGTCTCGTGCTTGCACATGCGTGCTGCGAATCCGTGCATTTTTTCCCCCCGTTTTTTTTATTCTCCGTTCACCGTGGAGGCATGAAAGAAAAACAACGTTTTCTTCAAGAATTCAAGGAAACGCACGGTGAGTAATTTATATACTAATGGTCATTTTGTGGGTGAAGTGTTCCTTTAAAGAAGTCACAAGAGAGTCTGCATCAGTAATATATACTGTATGCATAATATTTCACTGTAGGACTTTAACTATAAAGGACCTTGCAGTGTAGATGTTGCACAACCAATTATTT
Source organism: Sebastolobus alascanus (assembly GCA_916701645.2). NCBI lineage: Eukaryota > Metazoa > Chordata > Actinopteri > Perciformes > Sebastidae > Sebastolobus > Sebastolobus alascanus. The sequence continues at coordinate 10,210,928 of CAKAOJ020000013.1, read as the reverse complement.
ACTGATGGTCCAATCATCAAAATGCCAACCAAGATACACGTATACAAGCATACTTGAGGCAACCATGTATTCACAGAGTACTTGGCATATATTGTCTGCACACAGTAGACACATGGACAAAAGCAAAAGCACTTAGTCAAACTAGCAGAGGACGCTTTTATTCTTGTGTCTACGACTGAGGCTCCTCCAGCACCGCTGTGCCATTAGACGTGAATGTGTCCCCAGGCAGCTACTACACCCTGCATCATCCCTATGAGCCTCATATATACAGTCATCCCACTCCTTCACACAGAGAGAGAAGGAAGGGGGAGAAGCCTGGCAAATATGACATCATCTAGTTTCTGGATCACAAGTCTCCACTCCTTATTTAATACACTTTCCTTACTTATTATGCCTCCCGTCTTCATCCCACCTCCCACTCCCTCCTTACTTTCTATTTTGTTTTTTTTATAAAGACATCTCCCTCATGTCACCGTGTTTCTTCTTCCCCCTCCTCCCCCCTCCTCATGTCACATGGCTGAAAACACGCAGTATAGGATAAAACTTGGCTGCGCCACGGCAAGACGAGGCACCGCCAGCCGGGCAGAGCTCAGCAGAGTTCAGCTGTGATGTATAATTCATGTGTTAAAACTCTCCGACGCACGAGTGTTGTAACTTAACCACTTTGGCCGGAGGAGCATGTCGAGCCTTCGCTGTGGAGAATCTCCTCAAGAGCCGGAGGGAGAATGAATGTGTGTGTACAGTATGTAAATGGTAAATGGACTTGTATATCCATCCAGCCTTCGGGAGCAATTTTGGGTTCAGTGTGTTGCCCAAGAACACTTTGTAATGTGGACTGGAGTTAACCAGGATTATGCTGTTAATAAGGAGCAGATATTACACTGGTGATAAGATGCAGTAACAGTGTTAAAGTGCTGCGTTTCTCCTCCGAGGCCTGGTCACACCAGCATGGCAATCCAGTTCATTCCAATGGACTCTCTGCTATTAGTGGATTCCCTCGTGGGACGAAGCAAATTCTCACAAATGTTCCCATTGAGATCAACTCGGGTGAACTTTATACGCTGCTGACCAGCCGTGCTGACCACCGCCGTGCCGCCGCCTGCAGTGAAATCGCATGATGAGACATTTCCCATCAGCTCTGCACGTTCAGTCCGTGTTTGCTCGGGATACCGCAGCGCTTTGTCCTCAAAGCAAACCGTGACATGTTTTGACATCCCTTTTTTCTCTCAGCACAGCATATGGAATTATTGAAAGTCGAACCGATAGATCAGAGATGATTTCATTTTCTTCTTCCTCGTGCCCTCCCTTCTCTTCCTCCTCTCCCATCATCCATGCAGGGAGGGGGAACTTTTCATGGGAAGCACCGCCGCCGCTGCTGCATGTGCCGCCTAATATTTAATTACTTAGAGTGTCGTAGCAGGCAGGCGTAGAGGATACAGCAACAACACAGCAAATCCATTTCATCGCAGCCCCCCTGAGATTCAGCCCTGTGTGCACATAGAAAGCGTGTTGTGTGTGCATGTGTCTATGTGTGTAGCCTATTTTTTTTCTGCATGCTGCTCCACACTGTGGCACACTGTGGAGTCTGTCTGTGTGTCTGTGTGTGCAGATGGCAGGAATGCCAGGTCGGAGTGAGTGGGAGGAGAGTGATTACAGGCCTATAGGTGTGTGTGTGTGTGTGTGTCTGTGGCCTATATCTTTTATGACATGTGTGTTATTAGTATGTGGGTGTTTCAACAGGAGACGTCTGTATCTGACTACAAAAAAAAATAGTACACACTGATTGGACTTATCTTGTGCCAGATATTATTATTCAAAGATAAGCTGAGCTGAGTGCTCCTCAGTTTTTGTGTAAGGAAATATAAACTACAGTATAATGATGCTGCATCTACTGTGAGTCATTTTCCTCTTCTCAAAAGAGAATAAAACTGTTTTGCCCTGTATAGTCTACAAACTAGGACTGTCCCGAATACCAGTTTTTGGGCTTCGAAGCTTCAGTGAGAAATATTCAAAGGTATTAAAAGCTTGGCGATGCAGCACAGCACAGTTTTTTTTCTTCACAGCACCGAATGAACAGAAAAAAAACGATGCTGCCTTGCTGGCATTTCTGGCCGCGCTGCTACTGTCTCCTCGTCTGCTGACTGTGTCGGAGCTCCGGTGTCGGAACATTTTTGGGTTTAAGCCGAATGAGAGGAGAGCCCATAAACCTGAATGAGCCGGTATATCGACTTTGTTTAAAAACAGTGGCAACGAAAAGTGTCAATACAAGTTGTCTGAGAGTCCATTTTATTTATTGATTTCGTTGTGTGGGTTTCATTTTATTTGTGTTTTGTTTATTTAGGATATTTTGATATTTTTTCACATTCCAGATGTCTGAATATTCTTAAGAATTAAAAGTTCATGGCTCTTTGAAAGGGTGCACTTGCATTATTATGCTATTATATTAACATTATATCAGTGTTATCAAATGGTCTTAAAATGAAAATATTGTTTTTTGCAATTATTTCCAACAAAAGTAGTAATCGTGACAGGCCTACTTGTGGCTTTAGAAGGCTAATCACACTTATTCGAGGCTGTTCCCCCTTTCAGAGGTTGTACATGACTGAACCGCTGTTGCCTTTTTGTTTATGCAACTCTCTGGGATGGATTTAGGGATGATCCTAGACCAGTGCAGAGCACAGAACATTTAGTTTTGTGTCCACCAACGCTGAAAATGAATGCACTCATGGTTGCGTAACTTGCTTTGGACAAAACATCCATTAAATCTCTTGTGTTTTAGTCCAAAAAGGGTCATTTTGATGTTTCAGAAATCCGGTGATGTCTGGCTAAAGCCTGACAGCAGAAACCAGAGAATTATCTGAGGAGCATTACATGGAAGTCTGCCACATAGATTTTCTACACAACCCGCCAGTTCCTGCCAATATAACATGTATACGCGCCTGCATTTATATCCTGGCTTTATGGCTGGCACATGCAATGTCACACTCCCCTATGGGGCCTATCAGCTGTGCAGGAGAGGCAAGCTGTAGCCTCCAAGCTGTCTCCCAGTGCTCCAGTCACTATATAAGAACACACTGTTACAGGGGATGAGCTTAGGACACTCTTACAGGATGCTGTGGTGTAATCTCCTTGACTGCTAGCATGTAATGACCCATGAAGAGGCCTCGCAGATAAATAGCTGGGACAGACCGTTTATGTGGAGAGAATCTCGACTCTTTGTGAGACACTTCTCTCGTTTGACGAGAGCAGTTGTGCAGGAGGGCTCAGGGTTAACTGCTGCACTTTGTTTTGTCTCTACAGAGCAGCCAGAGCATTTGGAGAATATCTGTCCAATACCAATCCAGAGAACCGCAACGGAGCAGGTACGTGAAACAGGTGAAAATCATTATCTAGCACCCAACACTGAACATCAACAAGGAACACCAAAACCACTACAGCCACGTTGTAGTAGCAAATATCTGCCTATTTCTCCAGCTTGATGCAGTTTTATATATTATCAAAAAATCAGGCTCGGCTGGAGGAAAAACTTCAAATATGCTGAATGCTATAGTGTTATAGTATATATACAACAAATATAGTATTACATGTGATAGTGTATAGTGTAGTGTTATTAGGGTAAGGACGGCCTCTGAGTGAGCCAGCTTTGAACTCGGTGGCTCACGTTACCGCAGTCTTGGAAAGGAAGGAGTGAGTGGAGGTGTACTCGGTTGGTTGCAATCTGCAACCACACCTTAGATCCTGCACACTGTTCCTTTAAAAAAAAAAAAAGAAGCCTACGCAAAATAATAAACTTGCAATCAAACTACATAAAATGCTACTGAAACATATCTAACTAGAATTGACGCCTTGCGGTTGTACGCCTCCGCCACTTTATCATAATTTTATCCGGTTAGACATCTGTGTGAAATTGTGATAATTAGCATATGAATTCTTGAGTTATGGCCAAAAAACTTCTTTTCAAAATCGTCTCAGTTCATCCTTGAGTCCAAGTGGATGTTTGTGCCAAATTTAAAAACACATCATATCGTTCCTGACATATCACGTTCATGAGAATGGAACAGCTTCACTCTGCAACAAGCGTGTCCCATACTTGTTTAGCACAGATGGCATGAGAAACCCGGTAGTTACAGTCCTGCAGCACTCTGTGAGAAGGAGCATCTATCCTCCATGACCCCACAGGACGAAGGGACTGATGTCTCTGCCAAAGCCCCCCTCATGTTCTGTACCAGCTCATCCATTTCCAAATCTTTCATCATTCCTCACCTGCTCTTTGTTATCACTCAGCCACCTCTCTGCTTTCCCTTCTCATCGTCCTGAAAGCTTTGCTGGCTCCCAAATGCTTACCACTCTGCTGCCAAAGCGATGAATCTGAGAGCGCGATGATCTCTCTTCGTTTACCTTTTAGGTGTTTTATCTGTATAAATTACAGACATGATTTATCTGTCACTTTGTTTGTTTTCTTGTTACTTCTCTCCATCTTCTAACTTTTTCTTTCCCTCCATCTCCAGATCATCTATTGTCTGACACCTTCCCCAGCCAGGACTGCGACTCTCCAGACGTCAGCCGTTTGCATAACAACAATCTGACACCACACATCCACTGCTTACCCGTAGCTAAACCCAGCCAGCCCAGCCAAGCCAAACCCAGCGTTCATACACAGGCTCAGCCTCAGGTCAACACCCTCCAGGCTCAAGCTCCTTCGTGCCCCTCCAAACGTCGCCTCTCTGTTGAGCGCAGCCTCTCCACCGAGGAGCCATCGGGTGCCAGAGGCTCAGAGCAGAGCGTGGTGGTGAAGCCGGCCCGGGTTTACACAATCACCAGGGAGGGAGGGATGACCCTGGGGGGCCGTGGCAGCGAGGAGAGCCTGGAGCTGGAGGTGCTGAAGGGCTCCAGGGAGCAGCCTCTGTCCCAGGCTCCTCCCAGCCACAACCCGTCCTGCACCAGCCAGCCGTCAGCCGCAGCCGCTCGTGGTAGCCATCACCGTAGTAGCCATCACCGCAGCAACCATCACCATGCCCACCAACATCACGCTGGCCCGCCGTCGTCATCGCAGCCGCTGCAGAGCTCGGGGAGCGCCAACAACATCCGGGACTGGGGGATGAGGAGAGGGTTGTCGCGGGATGACTACACCCCCGACTGCGTGGCGTGCATTCGGGCTCCGTGTCAAAGCCAGCGCTCCCTGGACCTGGATACCTCACCGCAGGATGGAGGGAAGCCCCGCAAGAAGCTGGAGAGGATGTACAGCGAGGACAGAGTGTCTACTGATGACAGGGGTAAAGAAAGACAGTTTGTAAAGTAACAGGTGTAATAAACACCTTCCCTAAATGTTAAAACAGTAACACGAGGTGTATTTCACCCGTTCACCCTCGGATGTTTCACTTCACACTCATCACGAGCCTCCTCCGCTAATTGTTGTAACACTCAACTCGCTGACACCACGCCTTGCTTTTGTTTTCTGTGTTTGCAGAGGACAATCCTAATAGCTGGTTCCCCAAAGAGAATATGTTCAGCTTTCAGACAGCCACCACCACCATGCAGGCGTGAGTATGGCATGGGAATCCGCCTTCCCTCCCACTCTGTACATCACAGTGTCTTACTGCACCACCGCCGTGTTGGCAGGATATAGCTCAGCCTTTTCCTTCCAAGACATGCTGCTCAAATGTAGTGTTCTACTACAAAGTCTTAATGAGCATTCACACATTTCTCACTTGTTGGTTTCACCAGTACAAGAAGCCAATATAACTTGTTATCAGTCCAATTCTGTTTTTCACCTTTTATGTTCGTCTCTGAGCTACGGGATTCATTGGCTGCTCATACTGAAATTAGTTTTTAACCAAACTGGAATTAAAGTTATTTGATTAAGTATACTCGCAAGGCTAGTTGATTAACTAGTTAACTGCTAACACTTTGCTAGCGCTAGCTGAGCTTCTCTCCATTTTCTCTGTAGGCCTACTGGGCAGGGGGCGGTATTAATATGACGGCGTATCAGGGCCATTGTAGGTAAAAAAAACAAAACATTACAGAGCCTGCGGAGGGGGGTAATATCCAAAGAGAAAACTTTCCAAGATTATAGGTGCCAAACATGAAATTGAGAGTTTGCACGGGAAGCCGTTATCAGCTGTAACTGCTGTATGAGAGCAGTGCAGAGCGGCGGCCGTGAGCTAACCAGTGGGACACACACACACGGGAACTAACATGCACTAAAATACATGTTCGGTCGGCCCGGCTATGTCAACAAAGCACAGAGAAGCTCAGATTACAACACACACACAGAGAGTGTGAGACTTTATTCTCTGCTCAGGTAGACATTACTCCTCTATATCTTTATATAGACAATAGTTGTTGATGATATATTACTGATCTGGATATCAAACAGAGAACCTTTAAAGTCACAAATTTACAAGAAAAAGAAAAATGAAAGCAAAGCACCCGCGCAAAAACAAGTGCTCTTGTCTGCCGGTCTGTTCACATGAGGAGCGCAGAGACCGGTGGATCCCATCAGGACTAGAGTAGGCGGTCTTTAATGTGGCCCAGGACACATTTTAGGCAAAAACAAAAACAGAAAAATCTGTCTGGATCCGCAAAACATTTGAGCATTGTGATGAAGGTAACACGGCTTATAGTCTGAGTATATAGTAAATAAGTCTAATGCAGTGAGGGCCCAAGTGAAAATGTACTACGGAGTATTAGGGTCACATTGAGGGAAAAAACATCTGAGATTTCCACAATAAAGTCACGATATTACAAGAACAAAAGTTGTAATATTACGAGAATAAAGTCGGAACATTACGAGAATAAAGTTATAACTTTACGAGAAAAAAAGTTGTAATATTACGAGAATAAAGTCGGAATATTACGAGAAAAAAAGTCGGAATAATACGAGAATAAACTCATAACTTTACGAGAAAATAATCGGAATATTACGAGAAAAAAGTCATAACTTTACGAGAAAAAAAGTTGTAATATCACAAGAAGAAAGTCATAACTTTACGAGAAAAAAGTCGGAATATTACGAGAATAAAGTCATAACTTTACGAGAATTTTTTTTTAATATTAGCTGTCCACTTGTGATCCGATCACTGAGGACGCAGGTTAATACCAGGTCTGAACAAAAGAAGGTGTTAACAACTTCAACCGTCACTTACATACAGGTACATACCTGAAATGTGACCTCTGCATTTAACCCATCATAAGCATTAGCTGCTGTAAAGCTCCAGGGAGCAACTTGTGGTTCAGTGTCTCGCTCAAGGACACTTAGACATGTAGGTAGTAGGAGCCGGGGATCGAACCGCCAACCTTGTGAGTAATAGACGACCCACAATCCCCCCTGATTCTAACCACCCAACAAATGGTATATACAAAATACATAATATATGGAAATAAGCTTAACAAGAAGTACAAAGCATGTTACATGTCCCCAATATATTAAAAAGAAAATATCACTAACTTGTGAGGGAAATGTTTTTATTCTTCCTTCTCTATTCACAAAATTGTGCCGTGTGACCAGTTTTTTTACTTTTGACCATTTAAAGATCCAAACAAAACATGAACTTGTCAACTTAAGAACCTTGAAATTGACCAGATTTAGAAAGTAGAGATTGTCTGTTGGTCATGCATACACCGACACACACACTCTCTCTCTCCTCACGACTAGTTAATTATCACCCATCACCCAGATCTTATAATTATGAACCTCAAACAGACAAAGCTCACCCACTGTGATCTTTTCCTCGACTCTCCCACGCTCCCTCTTCTCTCCCCATATGTCAGCGTCTCTCCTCCCTTATTCCATCTGTTTCCATTTGCCCGTGTCCCTATATGGGTCAGACTGACATATGGACCTGACACTGGCCTTTCATTACAAATTAAGTATTTCACCTCTAGTATGTTGGCTTTGTTGCAGTTGAATTAATTACACTATTTGAACAGCATTTTGAAAACATCAGGTAGGTATGAGCATCATCATCATCATCTGTCGTGTACGTTTCCTCACTTCCTTTCACCATTGATGTCCATAATTAGACTGACAAGGATTGTGTCCTCGCTCACTGATATTTTGAGTTTATAGTCAGGACTTTCCCACTCGAGGTGAGTTTTTTTTTTTTATATATGTGTGTGATCGGAATATTTGACTGCCCCTGTTGCTGACTTCTCTTTCATTTTGTCTCCTCTCTTCTTCCTCTCCTCTCTATGTGGCGGCTTTCCAAACCACGACTGTAGAATATCGTGAGTAACTCTTTCAACTGCCCCCACTGTTCTTCCTTTTTCCTCACTCTGTGAGTTAGGTACTGTAACATGTCCTGAACCCTTCTCCTCGTGTGGCTTCCTGCTATTCAGTCTGCTGTGTCCTTAACCCCCCTCGACCTCAGTGTCTGCTGGGCTGGGTGTTTGAAGTTATAGATTCAGTCAACAGTCGACCAAAGTGCAGGGAAGGTACCGTACCACAGGAATGAAATGAGAATCACTGATTGCACAGGAATAATAAGTTATCAAGTTAAAGTATTGAAGTGTTGCACCTCGTCTGAATAGTGGCATTTGCTTAATTGAAGTGTCTTTCATAATTTACCCGGAAAAACCAGTGATGAGTTAAACACACTTAATGTCTGCCCTAAAGCTGTTAGCTTATGCAACCATCATGAAAAGCATATTTGTGAAAGCAAAGCATTGCTTCCAGCACAGTTGTTTTCATTGTGGTTAAGTCTAAAGATAGACACAGAGCGAGCTGATGAACAGGACATGTAACGATATGTATTTATATATCTAACATTAGTGTTGCATTGAGTATTATAGAAGAGAGGAGTCCATCAAAATAGACATCGGATTAGCACTAAATAGGTATGAACAATTAATTATTTTAAAATCGAAAGTGCAAATTTCAAATCGTAAGAGCTGTGATGTAAAATTAAGTCCAGAATTTTAGTTTAAAACAGTTAAACACAATGAACTAACATTATCGGCAGAATGTGAAGAGGTTACAAAGATCCTGGAGGACCGCCCCGACCGTCCCATTCTGTTACTGACGTTACACAGGTTAGACCCAGCGCTCAACCAGCCTGCTGTGACTCCCGGCGATGGGTTTGAGCTGGCTAGAGTTGCTACAGCTAACCGCTAAGTGAAGGTCCGTCTCCGGAGCCGCGCCCGCTCTCCTCCCAGCGATGTAGTTTCCTGGCGGTGGGGCGGACGAAACGAAAACACTAGTTATTTTCTCGTTTCTGCCACTTTGGATTTAATCTAATAAACAAACTTTCAAAGCGTACCGTGCCCGTACAGTAAACACACAGATGGCTAAAGTGAACTATAGTCCGATGCTACACGTGAAGATTATAAGATCGTGGTGTTATTTCGAGCAGTTTAGTTGAATTTGTGTGTTCTTGCCCTGCTGTTAGTTAGTAGCTGGACTGTAGCCTAAGTTTAGGTTGTATGGACCCAGTAGTAGAGGTGAAATTCTGCTCCCTATTTCTTTGGAGCATGTGGCCAGATATTACACACTGCACCTTTAATACGATGTAGACCACCAAATAAAACCAGTTTATTTTACAGGAAATGCTGTACTAGTATAGCTAGTATATCAGTAGGTACAACGCGTTGCTGCTTTGATTCATTTTGGTGAATTTCATGATTTAATTTAAAGTCATTGCATGGTTCTGTATTGAAAATGGAAGTACTTCAACATCACAAAAGCATTCCCATATGAAATGTGGGACATATAATCCCCATAAACAAACAGGGTTATTGGCAGAAGGTTTAATGTAATTATTTTTGAACCACTTGGTTGAATTTGGCGGGAAATCTGCTGGATTGCTTTATGGTCCAAAAGAGGAAGAGGGCTCTCAGCTTCCAGAGTTTGTGGTGATGGCAGATGGTGGAAGGAGTCACAGGCTGGAGGAAGAGTCACTTCCAACATGATCATCTTTTTCAGGGAGAGGGAACAGGAAGTAATAGCATTGCAGACGCAGAGCCGTGAAGGCTTCTGGATAATAAGCACTGTGCAGACTCCAGTGACTTCAGCCCATTGTTTGTCGTTCCACGGCTCATCAGCTGTCCGTCTGTCTGTCAGTCAAAACCGAGCTGCAGGACATGACTTCATTTCTGACATACGTTGTCACAGATGATTCTCATTATGTCTGACATCCTGTCAGAGACATTACTGTCCCCTCTGGGACTGGCACACCCACGCTCACCAACTTTCACACTGGCAGAATGACAGATAATGGACACCAAGACAGGCGCACACAGAAATAATGGTTTAAAAAATAATTTTAAAACTCAGGGATGACTGTCAGTTAGTAGCACTAGAAACTGGTTGGTTAATACTGGTGACTTAATGATATAGTTAGCTCACATTGGATGGGTTTCCTGGTAACTCCTCAGTGTCTCTTCTTGTAGATCCCTATCTTGCATTGTGGTCCTAGTGTGTGTGTGTGTGTGTGTGTGTGTGTACTTCTTGAGAAGATCCACATGTCCTCTGCCTCTGGTGGATAAACATCCCTGTGCTGCTAACTCTAACCACTCCGCAAAGCTAACCAAACCCCCCACTAACCCGTATGGACGCCTTCAACCCCTTTATTGTTGCCCCAGCCACCCTAACTGGAACGTTATATATATTTATGCCCGAACCCAACTAGACCCAAAGGGCTTAAATCTGGTGAATTTCTTTCTACTGTGTGGCATGTTAGTTAGGACTAGTTAAAAAAAACTGTAGCTCAAAACCAAACGTTTTAGGACCCAGGGGTCAGCAACCTTTACTATCAAAAGAGCCATTTTAGGCAAAGACAAAAACAGAAAAATCTGTCTGGATCCGCAAAACATTTGATCATTGTGATGAAGGTAACACGGCTTATAGTCTAAGTATATAGTAAATAAGTCTAATGCAGTGAGGGCCCAAGAGCAAATGTGCTACGGAGTATTAGGGTCACATTGAGGGAAAAAACATCTGAGATTTCCACAATAAAGTCACGATATTACACGAGAAAAAAAGTTGGAATATTACGAGAATAAAGTCATAACTTTACGAGAAAAAACGTTGTAATATTACGAGAATAAAGTCGGAATATTACGAGAAAAAAAGTCGGAATATTACGAGAATAAAGTCATAACTTTACGAGTAAATAGTCGGAATATTACGAGAAAAAAGTCATAACTTTACGAGAAAAAAAGTTGTAATATCACGAGAAGAAAGTCATAACTTTACGAGAAAAAAGTCGGAATATTACGAGAATAAAGACAACTTTACGAGAAAAAAAGTTGTAATATTACGAGAAGAAAGTCATAGGTTTACAAGAAAAAAAGTTGTAATATTACGAGAATAAAGTCGGAATATCAATAGAAAAAAAGTCGGAATATTACGAGAATAAAGTCATAACTTTACGAGAAAATAGTAGGAATATTACGAGAAAAAAGTAATAACTTAACGAGAAAAAAAGTCGTAATGTTACGAGAATAAAGTCATACTTTACGAGAAAAAAAAGGTTGTAATATTACGAGAATAAAGTCATAACTTTAAGAGAAAAAAAGTTGTAATATTATGAGAATAAAGTCATACTTTACGAGAAAAAAAGTCGTAGTATTACGAGAAGAAAGTCATAGGTTTACGAGAAAAAAAGTTGTAACAATACGAGAATAAAGTCATAACTTTACGAGAAAAAAAAGAAAATAACACGTAACTTACTACTTTATAATATTATGACTTTATTCTCGTAATACTACGACTTTTTTTTCTTAAGCTTATGACATTATTCTCATAATATTATAACTTTCTTTTCTCGTAATATTATGACTTTATTCTCTAAATCTCAGATTTATTTTTTTTCCTCAATGTGGCCCTAATACTCCGTCGTACCGTCGTACCATAGATCTACAACAATTATAAATAAAAATGAAAATGTATACAAAAAACAGTTATTCATTTCCATTTTTAGAAATCCACAGGGAGACACTGGAGAGGAGCTAAAGAGCCACAGGTTGCTGATCCCTGCGTTAGGACTACAGTATAAATGATTTCTGAGCTAAATCAGATAAGTTCTGTGAAGGTTATTTACCCCTTGGGTCAGTTTGGGTTCCGACAAAAATTCTTTGGTGTTCAGGTCAGGCGCAGCTAAAACTAAATTTTATTTCCCCCCACAAATCCACTTAACGCTTTGACGTCCTGGCAGGGCTTTCCGCGGCATTGCTGAGAAAAAGAGGCGGAAAAGAGAGCAGGAGGCAGCCACCATGATGGAGAGGTACCGTGTCCTGGCTGTCCTGTCCTGTCCTGTGTGGTTCTGAACCCGGCCCTGTTAACAGTTCCCCTATATGACATAAACAAAGAAACGCCCCTCTCGATGAGTCTCACATAAGACCTTAAAATCTCTTTCTTCTTAACGGATTGTGAATGTTTGTGAATACATACATTGTTTTTTTTACTTCAATTTCGTTTCTTGAGTAGAACTCGAAAACTATTTAACTTAGGAACTTCAAATTTGGTATGATGGTTGACAGTGTTGTCTAGTTGTGCATTTTGGGGGGTTGGAAGTCCGCGGTGCCCAAAATGATTTTATAATTTTGGCCAAAAACTGTGATGTTTTTCACTTCAATTTGGTTTCCGGAGTAGAACTCGTTCCATTAGTTCCAAAAGGGCAAAACCTTTGGCCCTACTTTAGTAGGGGTCAAGTAGTGAGCGGGGGGGATGTGAGCCATGCTCACTTTTGCCTTGTTTTTACGGTCACTAGAGGTGGGTGTCGTCTTCTTGTATTCGTATCGGTGATCAACCATGTGAATAGATGCTTACGGCCTTCTGAACCTACTAGTAGGTGTATTAGGCCCCTACTAACCCATATCTATGAAGCTGATAACCGCTGCTGATGCCCATTCAATCTGCTGATAACATTCAAAGCAGGCGTTCATTTAAGTTTTTGTTAAAATCAACACTTGGCTTCCAGTAGTGACACTGCTTTACTGTAGGTGTGATGGTGCTGACTGAAATGTGCCTCCTTCAGCACAATCCACTGTTACAACCATCCCACTTTTAGTTAATCGGTGTGTAACGCCTGCTGATAGCCACCGATGGGATACAAAAACATTTTATAACCAACACCACTGCCTACAGCAGGCAAGAGAAAGACTGAAGCAAAGAAAAAGAAAATACATTTAATGAAAGCTGCATGCAGCGTTGAATGGGCCCTCGCACACTGCACGCAACAGTTAGAGGGTATTTTCTGCGTGGAGCGCGTGGCGCTAAAGACTCTTATAAAACATGTCAAGTTTGGGGCTGATTGGAAAATGTATAGTCAATTTACAACAACATCCTGTTTCCTGCAGGTGGCGCTATGACTATCACTCATAATGGCACATGTATGTCTTCAGGTCTGGACTCTTATCCAGCTTGTATCCAGCTTGTGAAACTTGGGGCAGATCTGACTATGTAAAGTCAAGTTACAACAGCCTCCTGTGTCATGTCAAAACATCGAAATTCGCCGCGCCGCCACAACAACGCCGTTTCACGAAAACACAAAAGCTTCGCAATTTATCACCGTGAAGGTGTTGAGATTCTGCTGCCCGACTCTGAGATGGATCTCTTGAATCCTCAAGGAGGAGTATCGTAAAGTTCCACACCTGTGAAGTGATGAAAGGGCGTCTTCTCACATGACCTATGACATCACCGTTCGAGCGATCAAAAATTCCTTCGAAATTTAACGTCACATTAGTTTGTGGGTTATACCACCCGAATTTGACGCGTATGTAAAAGTATGCATAAAAGTATGCATAAAATACAGGAAAAACGCACAAAATCCAAAATGGCCGACTTCCGGGTGGGCGGAGCTAATGAAACCCAATGAGAAATATGTCTGAAATAATGAGCGGGATGTGCCTACCAAATTTCATGAATATAGGATCAACTGTGTCCAATCACTACAGAACTTTGCAATTTTCACCAGTTCTGATGCGTATTTCAATTTTCGGGAGTTTTCGGAAAAATTATCTTAAGAGAAACAATAGGTTTCCTGGGTCTCTGGCACTTTCGTGTTCGGGCCCTAATTAAAAGTAAGTGAAATGATGTCAGGTTAAAGGTAGTCTTCTGTCAGCTCTAGCAGTATGATCTGTTCCACTGTGACCACATATTGGTGAACAGTTACTCTGCTTTTACACAGGGAAGAAAACATTCCTCAACTGCTGTTATGGGCCATCACAATCCTTGTAAGAGTATCCCGCTGCAGGTTCAACCAGCGTTGAACACTGAAGTGTAAAAGCGGGATCCATCAATACAAGGCCGTATAGCTCACTGCTCTGTGGCTGGCACTCAAAGTGACCGAAGCAATCAATATTTGGCAATCAACTTCACACCAACCACGGCTGAGACATGCCATTTGTTGTGTGTGTGTGTGTGTGTGTGTGTGTGTGTGTGTGTGTGTGTGTGTGTGCAGGGCTGTGTCACATACTTTCAGAAAGCAATGCTTTTAATAGAAAGGTACATCTCAGTTCCCAAATCGAATCGTGCATGTTTGAATAAGCAAGATTTCTTTTGCAAAGCGCTTTGAAAAGTCACAGCCGGATTGAGAGGGTCGAGGGAGACAGTTGCAGACACACCGGCATGAATTTGACTCGGTAGTGTTGATGCGCGGGTGTTAGTGATTTTAAAAGCGGTTGTCACTCAGTATGAAAATACAATGCTGGCTGACTGACGGATCCCCCTCTCCTCTGACTCATCCCTCTATTTTAGGCTCTGCCTTCACAACTCCTGCAATCAACACTGACATGTCAACATTGTTTTTGTTTTTTTTAAATGTCTCCGAACTGCTTGAGCTTGAGATTCCAGAAAAAGAGCGTTCATGTGGGAGGGTGTGTGCTTTGCATTTTGCTCTGACACTTTGATGAACCATGCTGCTGTTCGGTTCGGAGTTACTCTACAATTTCAGGTTGATATTGGCTTCTTATCAATGAGACTAAGGCCTTTAGTTTGACAGTGATGTCGCTTGGTGTTACGGAGTGGCACAAACAACAGTGACTGAATGGGAAAGGCTAGCAATAACTAACTACAGGTGGGTCTTATTAAAAATAATGAGCTGTGGGGTTTGTGGACCGGCCATATCAGTCGTCACGAACCTCATCACAGCTTTGTTTCACATCTCTACATTTTTTTAGTTCACCACAGAGCTCCATTAGCCTGTAAACTCAACAACTCCTGTTTAATTGGGTCCAGTATCATCTTCATAACCAGGAAAAAATGTCTTCTACTACATCAGATTAGCAATGACTGACTGAATGACTTAAATAGATTGTCATTTTTTCCTTGTCTGTCCATCAACTACCAGTAATGCAGCAAGACTAAACCACGATTTAAATGTTGAACATTTTTAGGCCTTTATGTTCAAAACAGTCGTGCAAAAATAATAAAAATCCTTCACCAATTTCAAGGCTATCATCGTTTTGCATATTAAAAAAATACAGGTTATTCCGCTGTTTGACTTTCAGCTGATATTTGCAGACAGTTAGCTTCCTGACATGCTTAAAAATGTACTTGGGTCTATTGGTCCAAGCCTGGTTTCTGTTATAAATAGCTCCCTGCAATCTGTTGTCCCAGCTTATTTTAAACATGCAGTTGTTCAGACTCTCCTGAAAAAAAAACTAACCTCGATCCATCCCTTCCCAAAAACTATAGGACCACGTCTAAGCTGCCTTTTATCTCCAAATTTTAGAGGAAGTTGTTGCCAAACACCTCGTCGCTTGACGGCACATAACGAGATAAATTCCAATCTGGTTTCCGTCAGAAGCGTTCCACTGAAACAGCTCTTCTCCGAGTCTCCAGTGACATAATGATATCTTCTGATGTGACTGAATGCTGGATTTTAGCGTAGCCTTTGATCCGGTAGATCACAGCGTCCTGACTGAAAGGCTTAGGCAGTGGGTGGGTGTCTCCGGGAGAGCCTGGACTGGTTCTCCTCATATCTCTGGGATGGGAGGTGTCGGGCTCTACATGTCTGAAACTATGATACTACCATATTATTAGTAAATGTAAAGGTATCTCATATCCCTGTTACGCTGATGATATCCAGCTGTATGTCTCTTTTAAGCCTGATGAGACAAACTGTTTTGCACAATTCTCTGACTGCCATTAAGGACTGGATGGGTAACAACTTTTTTCAGCTAAACACGAAGCCCCCAGGAAGAGCGCCGGTCGTTGATGCCAACTTTCAGTGGTCAAACGGCGGTACTACAACTTCCGTGTCCGTCATGTGAAGCCATCGGGCCCAAAAAGACTTTTTCCCATAGACTTACATTGGGAAAGAGACGTCTGTAACTCAGAGGATCATTTTTTTCAGGAGTCATTAGGTCCTAAAAGTTGTAAAATTAACTAATAGCTGAATCCAGAGTTATTTCCCTTCCTGCGTTCATGTGAATGAGACCCAGACCGTGGCCAGTTAGCAAGCCGTGACGACGGCGTGACGTCTGCGACCCCGTGACCGAACCATGTGACCGAGCGGACGCTGCCGCGCCTGCTCTATGGGCCCAATGGATGCGGAAGATCGCCGGAAGATCCGGGTACTTTTCCACTCGGAAGTCGAGCCATTTTGGCTTCACTGAGCAACTCTCATAGGAATGATCTTGGCCCCGCCTCCAACGCTGGATCCAGTTCTCTTTATACATCCATGCTAAACACAGATAAGACTGAGAACCTCATCATTGCTTCAGACAGCGTAGCTTCTGAGCTCCAAGGTCGCTCAGTGTATTGGTTCCCTTTCTTCCGCTGTACAGGCGAATCTTAGAAATCTTCGTACATGTCAATCGTATAGGTTTCTTCCATTTAGGTATATAAACCTAGAATTGAATTGAATAGATCAGCCCCAATGTCACTGATACCCGATCCGGCTATTTAAGTCAGTATCGGCCCGGATATCCGTTATATCGGTATCGGTCCGTCCCTACTGCATGGTCAGGCACCTGAGCACATCTCTGACCTGCTCCATCCTTATATCACCTCATATCAGTCGCCTTGTGCTGTCTAGTGTTTATGTAATTCTGTGCGACTTTTAAGGTCTGCTGTTGCTTATGTTTTATTGTTTGTTTCTTGTACTGTTTTATGGTCTTATTTGTAATAATTTTTATTCTTGTGAAGCACTTTGTGAGCTCGTTCTATGAAAGGCTCTATACTAAATCAACTTTACTTACTGCCGTGGCAGGGACAGACTGAATAAAGTACACTCTGTTCAGTCGTCTCCCTTGGCTTCTCCTCTCGTGTCCGTCTGTTCCTCTTGTAGATGTGACTGATAGCCGGAGTCAGCGAGCCACCTGGAGTCGTGACAGTCACGTTATCTGCGACTGGTTAGCATATAATGTTTACGGGTTGTGACTCAAGACAGTTAATGTACCCAGCTATCATCGTTGAAAGTGACCTCTCTGTGCATATTCTAATAACTCCCATTTTCATGCGTGCAAAAACATTTGAAATGAATGGAATGAATTCAATATATAGCCCAGCTCTAATTGAAGGTGTACTTCTGTAGGGACTAAACCACCGACACCTGCATTTAGCATAATGCAACTCTCTTTGTTAGACCCCCCCCTGTCTGGTAAACTCCATGCTCCCGGTTTGTAACGCAGGTTTTCCCATGACAAATATGTCGACTCCAAGTCGAAGCTGAGATAACCCCGACAATATAATATCAAGAAGAATAATATCGACAAAGGTGCAAGTATAAAAGATATCAAAAATATGCAGATATATAAAGATATGTACTGTTTGAGAAGTGGTGGATAATTATTCAGAGATAAGTGACAGAACTGTAAGTGAGTGCGAGGCCCATTTCAACTACACTGAACCATCACAGTCAGACGAGCTTTGATGAATAATAAAACGCTGTGTTTTAGGCCGCACATTGTTCCACTTGCTACCACTTAGGGCTGTTTCTCTATTCCTGTTTCTCTTTTCTTATTCTCTCTCTCTGTCCCACTCTTTTTCTTCAGTGGTACGAATGAAAATCCAGACGTTTGTTTGTGATCGGGGTTATTCCCCTGTGCTAAAGTAATGGCAGGCAGGCACCCGACTGAGCAGGGAGAGAAAAGAAGAAGGAAAAGAGTCAACTAAAACTAAACTACACTAAAATAATTCAGTCAGAGATTTCCAGCGCTGATGATGGAACTTGCATGTGATACTCTTCTCTTCAATAGCCTTTTAAATTATGTTGAACTTGTACTTTGAAAGAATTCCTCTCTTGAGTCTCTTGCAGGAGGTTTTTTTAAAACGTTTGATATGACATTTCTGAGTAACTTCAAACAGTCATGATGTAAAGCACCACACTGGCTTCTTGGGAGTTTGGCCTGATGTATAATCAAAGGATTGGTACCAAAACCACCTCAATATCAGATGGATAGTTCTGTCTTCTTTGAATGTTAACATGTCAGCACACAGTATGTATAATAATTATCAGACATTATTTAAAATGAACCTACAATTATCATCAGTTATTGTTATTAGTTATCGAGTTAAAAAAAGTAAATTCCTGTTTTCTATCCAGGTAGCTGGAAATGACAAATACCTCTGCTTGTTTTGTACGACACAAGTAAAATATGAGTGTGGTATTTTATATATTTTACTTTCTATTATCATGCCTCCGCGCTGACGACAGCCGTGCCCGGAGGAATTATGTTTTCGGGTCCATGTATCCGTCTGTACATCCACTCTCGTGAACGTGATATCTCAGGAGCGCCTGGAGGGAATTTCTTCAAATTTGGCCAAACGTCCACTTTGACTCAAGAATGAACGGACTGAATGAAAGGTCATTGTGACCTCAAGAAATAACTCAAGAAATCATATGCTAATTATGACAATTTCACATGTCTACTGATGACTAATGATAAAATGAAGAAGTGATGACAATTTGGACAGACATGGATGTAAACTGCAACTTGATTGGTTGGCGGAGGCGTACAATAATAGAAAGTTGCATCCATGTAGACAAAATTAAATGATAATAAAACTTTGGTTCATGTTATACAAATTAAAGGAACAATATGTAGCACTGACAGCAAGCATTTTAAAATTGATACTGCACTCCAAATTGAAAACATTGGAGCCGTGGCCCGTCCGCTCCTCCGGTGTGACTGATAGCAGTTAGCATGTGTTAGCATCACGGTGTTAGCCTCTGGCCAGCAGCAGTAGTCCGAATCACTTCACCAGCTGTGCGTCTCAAATACTCGCTGCCTTGATAACCAGCTGGACCACAGAGAGACGTGCCGAGGCTTTTCAGGTCGGGTAGAATCTAACGTTAACGTTATCTCTGTTGATCCAGTTGGTTAGCTTGCTTCCTTGGCTGCAGAAGGCTGTGATAGCGTGCCAATTTGTTTCATATGTGGCAAGGTGGTGTTGAAATGGAAAGAGGACGGGATCACACCGGCCCAAACAAAAACAGATGTTCAGATACTGGCTGTAGCGTTGTTGTCAGAGAAGCCAGTATTTCAATTCAGCGTGTTTCCTTAATCTCTGATGACATATCATGGTCATTTTATGATTTATTACAGTAAAAATACTACATATTGGTCCTTTAAACAAGGCTATACGTCATTTCCAGCTAACACCATTGTCTGGATTATGAAACAGAGTTGGAAAGGTCCAAAATGTGTTTAATTGTGCAGCAGATCAAATATCTTTTCAGCCAGATGATTAGGGTATTGAAGATGTAATTATCTTTCAGAAAAATGGATGCTTTGATATGAGGCACTTTGAGGTACTCTTTAGCATAATGTATGCTAACACATTAGCATGTGCACAAGACAGAGCTACCTACCGGAGGCTCAGAGCTGATTTTGGTACCGATCTTCGTGTCACATCTCTGTCTAGACCTTTGACTGTGTTTTCTATCCATCTGTGTCTGTAAGTGTTCTAGTCCTCATTCCTGATGTCTGTGTGTCCTTCTTCTCTTCCCTAAAATGATAGAAATTTCCGCAAACAACTTAGGATGGTGGGCAGCCGCAGGATAAAGGTCCAGAGTAAGTCTTTTAGTGTATCTGTATGCATGTCTATGTATGCTGATGTCCGTACATTTTCATGCATTCATGCTCTACAGTGTGTACCATGCATTCTGCTTTATGCATGGAGCAGCAGTACTGTGCATAATTATAGGAATATTGTGTTGGAGTATGTTTATGCCATCAAAATCTTATTCCTTAAAATCCCTGTTGATGGTGATTTGGTCAGTCTACACTGGTGTGTGTGTGTGTGTGTGTGTGTGTGTGTGTGTGTGTCAGTGTGTGTCTGTTACTGTGACTTTGCACTCACTAACATTTGCTATTTGTATCTATAACACTGATTAAGAAAACTTAGCATGTCTATACATTTGTTTGTGTGCTGAATCTCTAATCGTGTTTCCATTCAATTGTCGAGCAGCTTTTAAGCGAACTTTTGAAATGTTGCAAAAAAGAAATGAGAATTTGGAGCGAATAAACTCTGCTACAGCGTAGCTTCATCAGAAGTTGGCACTATAGGCTACGCTTTACGCATGGCTGTAATCCGCCAGTAAACAATTTCAATTTCATTTCAAGACAATATAAATATATATATCCGAAAAGACGGCAACAACAGAAACAGCTGATCAGTCATGTGAGTTAAATGTTCGCTACGTCAAAACTTATTCGGCTTATTCGTTTCCATATCCCGTCTAAAACCACCTCAAGCGAGCGTAAAAACTTTTGAGGTTTTATTGAATTTTGCCGTTTCCATACAGCTTTTCTAATGTGATACTTCAAAAATACGTTGATGGAAACACGGCTACAGATTTTGATTTTGAGTAAAATTTATGGAGCAATTTTTTTCTCATTATATTACACCATTTTTAGTACTTCACAAATCAAGTTTGGCTGACAGTCCCTAAAGATTTGGTCTCATTTAAAGGGTAAAGGGCGGGATGTCTTGATATCTAAAGGACTGGGTGAGGGACGGAGTTTAGAAGCTGAGAAAAGGATTCAACCCTAGCTTGTAGGAAAACTACAAGAAAATCCTAGCATGGCAAAACACAGTTAGCCCAACTAGTTATAGTCTATGGAAACCCCTCTGACTCTAACCCGGGACACTGAGATAAAGTTTTCACTTTGATTGGCTCGTCTTTCTACAAACAAAAACTTCATCCATATAAGTTGAAATGTGATAAATTCTATATATTAGTGTCTTTATGCGACGAGAACATAGACCCCAAAATAAACAATCAAGTGATCAATGAAATCAACATTAATAAGAATGTTATCATCTTGATATATATTGATATACATAATAACATAATAATGTCAAAAATGTTCTGTCAATTTTGTAATTGATTAGTCTCTTAAGTAATTTTCCTTGCAAACATCTGCTGGTTCCACATTTGTAATTGTGAGAATTTGCTGCTTTTCTTTGTCTCATGTTTATTAAATAAAATATATATTTGGGTTTAGGACTGTTACAAATTATGATGGGCATATTTCACTATTTTCTCACCATAGTTTGTGTGATTAACTGACTTTGAGGAGTGTGCTCTGTTGCACCTGTAAGCTCGTCACCTGTGACAAAACAATATGGTCATTTCAACACAATATATTTTCAATGAAAATCAATAAACTATTATTGAATTACCACATAATTGCCATATGGAAACATAAAGGACTAAAGCCAGTTATTCTTCACACACACACACACTGGGTCAACAAGACACAACCCTTGGTTTCTGGGGTTGATGATCCTCTGGAAAGAGTGTGTGTGTGCGTATGTGTGTGTGAGAGTGACTCTCTCCTCCCCCCCCCCTCACCCATCAGCCTTTGCCGACCGCCGAGCCAAGAGTTTCAGCCGCTCGTGGAGTGATCCCACCCCCGTCAAGCCTGACTCACTGCATGACTCCAGAGACAGTGAGTCGACGCTCTCTCCATCACTCACGCACACAAACTAAAATACTTTACAATACAATAAATAAAATACAATACTTACTCTACATAGTACGCCCATGCAAGCTTTTATACAGACACACAAGCACATGAATTTAGATGCATTTTTGTTAACACACAACAGATAAAAACTCGTGCTCAAAAATGCACATAGCAACATATGCATACCTTTTGCATGAAGGAGAATATACAACTACTTATACACAACATATGAGTGTGCTCGCAGACACAGACAACATAAACACACATGGATGTACAGTACACTTCCCCAGAGAGACGCATAAACACACAGACAGAATGACACTTGGGCTGCGGTCAAATAGTCAAAAAAAAGACGTCCTAACGTCTTTTCCTAACCACTTTTCCTTGACCTTGAAAACGTCATGAGGTCAAGGAAAGATGTGAAGGAGAATTCATAAGGATTTATGAAAAAGACAACCGTGGTGCTCAGAGAATCCCACTGCACGTCCACTGGACTACGGATGTTTGTTTAAAGCAACTTTATAACGGTACGTTGCATTAAATGTTGCTGCTGCCGCAAGGAATTGTGGGACGCCATTATCTCCTTTCCTTTGGTAAAGGATGGTCCAGTGTATCCTATGCTAAAGGAGATAAGAAAGGAAGCATTGAAGCACCTTTCCTCAGCATTTTGAGAACTCAACCAGCTCTCATCATGCCTGCTACTGAGACACTTCCGGGTCATTTCACTAAAGACTAATCGACCGCAGCCATGCACTCTCTTATTATAGCTCTTTGTCATTGTGTGTCTACAGTTTATGTGAATATCCCCGCTCCTACACTCCTGTCCTGTGTATCTGTACTCTCAGCTGTTGCCATCCATCCACTCGGCCTTCCTCATCTTTCAGCCGGTTGTCCATCTGCCTGTCGCTGTGTGTTGTAGCTGTTGGCTGGATGCATAAGGAGAGCGTTACTGTGTCGTTTTGTCTCGTCCTCTGTCTGATTTTAACTCTTCCGTCCCCCCCCCCTCTGTGCTGGGAAAAAAATGAAATAACAGGTGCAACGCTTCTAAATGGAGCACCCTCCTCTCTAATCTGGTTTGTGTGTTATCCTTTCATCTCATCCTTTGTTCCTGTGTGTGTGAGCCAGGTGGCGAGCTTCAGACTTCCTCAGGGACACTAGATGAAGGGCTGGATGAGGACGCCGACTGGGAGGAGGAGAGGGAGATGGAGAGAGCGGCCTGTGAAGGAGAGGACTTCATCCCACCTAAAATCATGGTTAGGATCTCGGCGATCAACTTACAGTTTGACTTCTAAGTTAAAACAAAATCTATCCGTCATGCAGCCGAGGGTTTTTAATGTTTCTCTGCATGTTTCCTATGTTCCACAGCTAATATCCTCCAAGGTCCCAAAGGCTGAATATGTTCCCAACATCATTCGTAGGGACGACCCCTCCATCATCCCCATTCTTTATGTGAGTAGCAGCAGCTTTTGTATTTAGGTTTAATTTGTTATTGGTTTATTGGTTGCAAAGAAACAAAAAGCAACATTTTTAAATGGATGAAAAAATACAGTAAGATAGAATATGATATTCTTCAGCTTGGCCTCACTTTGGTGCCAGAGAAAAGGTTGGTACCATGGACTGTATATACAGATGGATGAAGCGTCTCCACTTCCTCCCACTGTAGACACACATCTCTCCAAATGACCTACGCTCCTCTGACAACAGCTGGCTCTAGATAGGGCCACCGTAGTTGTCCTACACGCTTGGCACACAGGAGGTTTCGATCTGCAACCTCACCGCTAGATGTCGCTAAATTCTGCACACTGTTCCTTTAAGTGTGACTTCCGTGAACAAACCAGATGTTTTATGCGTTGCACCAATCATCGAACTATGAGGACTGTTTAAATGACGTTGATACCTCAGCAATAACACATGTTCACCACATATTACAGTAATCACAAACACTGAATAGCATATAGGCTAGGTGAAATTTCAACAACAGAAAGCCGTTTTTTTTTCCAGTTTGACAATCACAAGCAAAGACCAGTGATAGCCCAGTAAGTGTTGGATTCATCCAGTCAAGTACGTCGGGTTCATGTCTGTCTGCGTAAAGAAGAGCATTGTCAATCATCCTCTTGAAACGATGTCTCTCCTGAACAATACACAGACTGGCTGCAGCCTGGCTGTGAAGTGGCATCCGGTTCTTTGTCTGTTCAGATGGAGAAATAAGGACAATCTTTGGAAAGAGAGCAAAGCACTTATTTGTAGTGAGATGCAAAAAAAATCCAATCACTTGTGTTTTGGACACAAATTCTAACCTAAATTCTTTAGGTTAAAGCAAACTCATATTTATGCATCCAGCAATACAGTATATGCAATATAATATGTAATGGATAATGTACAGCGAGCCGGTCATTGTTGTGAAAGAATCCCTGACAGGGCGATGCTGCTCTCTCATCGCCCTGATTCTTTCACATCAATGACCCGCTAGCTGTACATTATCCCGCTTATTACATGCTACTTACTGAAGAAATCAATATTTTGACACAAAAAACGCTCCGCCAGAGTCCGATATCTGAACTGCGCCCATAGCAACGGTCTGTTATACATAGCAACGGTCTGTTATACATAGCAACGGTCTGTTATACATAGCAACGGTCTGTTATACATAGCAACGGTCTGTTATACAGAAATTACACCGTGATTGACCAATCAGAATCGAGTATTCAACACAG
This sequence comes from Sebastolobus alascanus, assembly GCA_916701645.2. Taxonomy (NCBI): domain Eukaryota; kingdom Metazoa; phylum Chordata; class Actinopteri; order Perciformes; family Sebastidae; genus Sebastolobus; species Sebastolobus alascanus. The sequence continues at coordinate 10,186,353 of CAKAOJ020000013.1, read as the reverse complement.
CCGTGTAATAAACCTGCTCAACATCAGCATGTTAGCATTGTCATGCTAACTTTAGCATTTAGCTCAAAGCAGTGCTGTGCCTAAGTACAGCATCACACAGCCGCTAGCATGGCTTTAGACTCTTCGGTATGCAGCATATGCAGTATGCAGTATACGGTACATACTGCATACTGCATTCCTCAGTAGTATGTAGTATGATACGGTTAAAGCGATGTATTTAGCAGTATGCTATACCAGGCGTTAGCCTTTAAACCAGCTCTTAAAGCCGCTCTGTGACTGGCCGGCTCTCCAGCGAGCTAAAGATTGTGGAGCTTTTCAAATGCAGAAAGACAGATAACCACAGGTTCCTGTTAATTTATAATACACATTTGTGTTGTGATATTTAAACAAACTATCAGTCAACAAGGAAATAAAAGCCCCTCGTCTACAGACCGGTCTCTAGAGAGCTCCGGCCGGCTCATAGCGGTCTGAGAGAGTGACCACTTGGCTGGAGAGGTAGCGACCCCGGCAGGCGGGGAAGTTTGTGGAGCTTCTAAACTCCGAAAACGCTGGAGCAAATGTTCGATTCGCCATCTAATATTGCAAACCTGTCAATATTCTAAATCTACACAGTGGATTTCTCGCCTCAAAAATGTGCAGAAGTGAATTTAGTGATGAAATAGCTACGAAAAATGTAAAAAAAACGAGCCGTTTTTTGGCTGCTGTTGTTGTAACCGTAGCCTGTAGCGGTCCAGCGCTTTGCATTGTGGGATACAGTAAGCGAGGTAGACTGGTCCGATGCACACTGGAGATTTTTTTCCGAATCAGTACGACATCCGGGTATTTTTGGCATACTGTAGATTTTACTTTTGTTCGCATACTACATACTATAATTTGGCCAAATCAGTACGTACTACTAGTATAGTATGAGGTTGTACTACTAGTATAGTATGAGGTTGTACTACTAGTATAGTATGAGGTTTCGAATACAGCCTTAGTCTTGTTGGCTTTTGACCCCTAAAACAAAGCAATTTAATGAAATAATAATTCTGTTTTTATCTTCCATTTAAAGGACCATGAACACGCCACGTTTGATGACATCCTCGGTGAGTGTGACATGTGTGAGTTTTTTTTAAACGTTAGCTCTCAAGTGAAAATTACTCTCCCGGTGTAAATATGGAAAAGATGAGGGTGGAATAAGTTTCAGCTTGCTGGAGAGCAGAGATGACTCATTGTTTTTGTACTCATGTGTGTGTGTGTGTGTGTGTGTGTGTGTGTGTGTGTGTGTGTGTGTGTCTCGAGAGACAGCCAATTTATTTGTCTCACCATTACGACTGAGTGGGAAAAGTGACACCTCTCTCTCTCTCTCTCTCTCTCTCTCTCTGTCTCACCCAGAGGAGATAGAGAAGAAGCTGACTGCCTACAGAAAAGGCTGTAAAATCTGGAACATGCTCATTTTCTGCCAGGTGAGTGACAGCAGAAACAGGGAAATATTGTGACGTTATCGTCCTTTAAATTAGCGTTGGCTCGCATTAAGTCAAATTATTTCTCTCTAACTAGTAGTTATGGATTTGAAGGATAAACTGATATCAGCTGTTAAATATATCAATGTTTATTTTTTGTGCCTCACAAAAATCTACATATTTGAAGTTTTATATCATATTATGTGACAAATATTGGCTTTTATTTATTTATTTGTTTAAAATTTAACAGTGTGGCTCCATAATATACTAAACAACACTTTAAACTCAATGTTGAATAGCTACAACAGAACATATGTGACTATATGACTCATTACAACTTAAACTAAGAATAATATCATAGGAACATCTATTATACCCCCGGGACAACGTAGTCAGGGATATATAGCGCTCCACGTGTCCGTCCATTATCTTTCTGGAACAGAACTCTAAAACTATTTAACTTAGGAACTTCAAATTTGGTATGATGGTTGACAGTGTAGTCTGGTTGTGCCTTTTGGGGTTTAGAAGTCCAGGGTGCCCAAAATGTTTGAAATTTTGGCCAAAAACTGTGATTCTGAGAATTTTGACCTTATTTTCTTAAGACAGTACTCAAACCGATTAATCACTTATCAAAATATTAATAGTTGACAACTTATCAATTAATCATTAGTTCCAAAAGGGCAAAACCTTTGGCCCTACTTTAGTAGGGGTCAAGCAGTGAGCGGGGGGGAATGTGAGCCATGCTCACTTTTGTCTTGTTTTCCAAGTATGTCAGGGCGTATTCACAGCTGCCTTGTTTAGTTCGGTTAAATCGAACCCTGCAGCGTTTACCCTCTTGGTGCGGTTCGTTTGGGCAGGTGTGAACACAGCAATCGCACCAAAACAAGTGAACCGAGACCTCCTTGAAGGGGGGGGGGGTCTCGGTTCGGTTCGGTACGCTTCGTTTGTGGTGAAACATGATCCGATCTCAATCCGGCCCAACTGGAGAAAGCATTGCGCCTTCTTTGATTAAACCAGCTCCGGTAAGGAGCTGCTCTTTGCACGTCAACACCGGACACCAGACAACATCACTACTAAAGAGCCTACGCTTGGCCTCGCTATTCACATCAGTACTAAACAGGTGTAACGTCAGGCTGTGTTGAAGACCACGGGCATACCTGATGGATATAAGGAAATATTTTGGGCCGATGAGCATGTCATAGTTTAGGAGGGTTAATGCACGCCTCCTCCTCCGTCCTCTGTATGTCTTGATATGAACCTTCGGCGACTCCAGAGCATCAACACATTGTTTTCCAGTCGCCTCATTTTCAAACTGTATCGTTGACTTGAGTGAAAAATCGCTACGAGGTAAAAAAAAAGATGACCAGGTCCAAGATCAAGCCGCGTAGTTGTCCCTCCATTGTTGCGTTCTGGAAGTCTGCTCTTCTTTGTTTACTTCTGGGAGTTTTCCAGCATGGAAATTCTGACCAATTAGAGAGCAGTTTCTTTGCACACCAAAATTTTGGTCCTCTCGTAAATGCTGGTATGTGAAAACAAACCAAACTTGAGGCAGCATGGTAACAATCTGGTCCCCGATTCAGACCAGAGCAAATGAACTACAGGTGTGAAAACGCCCTTAAACTCACTGTCTGCTGTAGGGTAAAGAATGTTACAGCGTCTGAAACTTTGCTTTCGTACTTGTTGATAGTGTTTCCTTCCTGCATGCTGCTCTCATTCGTAGTCCCGTTGAATATGTAACACGTCTCCTGCTGCTTTGATGAAATGCATAATCAATATGAAATATGCTATCATGTTTAGGCTTGTTTTTCTTGTAACTGTCCCTCATTCTTTGGTACTTGCTGTTCAACCCTGAGTTGATTGGAGGGTTATTCAGACACCTGTTGTGCAGGGTGTAGGGGGGGACTGATGGCTCCTAATTAAGAATTGAGAGCAGCTTGGTGCATTTCTTGGCCAATCAGGTGTGACGATGCCCTTTATTTAGGGCTCAAAGGGGGATCACCACCCACATTAAGAATTCCACTATGTCTCCTCCGTGGCTTAGTAAAGGAACAGTCAGTATTAGTGAACATGAGCTGCTCTCTCAGAATGTTTTTCTTTTTTTATACCCAAATGAGTTTTATTTTATTGTGTAATGTTCCCATATGCTCAGAATATTCCTCTGGGTGCTCTCGGTGTCATCTAGAACATCTCTCATTGTCTATGGAGGCGTTCTGATCCTTCCTCGTTTTAGCAGATTAAACCAGAAACTCTGGTCTTTCGGCCCCTTTTTGAGACTTCTCTACTGTCTTAACTTTCCTGATTGAGGGTGATTTTGAGAGTTCTGATTCTTTCTTGACTTAAACGGGACATATTATGAAACTCTCACTTTTTCAGTGTTTGTGTACAAACTGTGAAATAAGACGACACAGTCAGAAAACATGTGATTCAACAAGCCATTCAGGTTAGGCTCCTCTTCCTATGTCACATGCAGACTCAGTAGAATCATGGCTGGAGAACTACCTTTGCAAAGGTGCACCATATTGTTTCCCTCAAGCCAATCAGAGCAGACTGGGCTTTTTCAGGTGGGGGGGTTTTAATAAGACAGGCGCTAAAACGGAGCGTTTCAGACAGAGGGTGAATACAGGTATATTCCATAGACTGTGTATAAGGTACATCCCAAGTTTCTTATTTGACATTAGGCTCGTTTGAGATGAACTGCTCCTCTCCTGGAAAGTAGACGAGATCAGGCGGCAGCAGCAGGGGGGGCGGAGACAAAAAGCTGTGGTCAAGTCAGACAGTTTCCAGCAGCCTTCAAAGAATTTACAGGAAGTCACAGAAAAAGTGACTTACTTTTAGATCCGACCTGTAGGCTACTTGTAGTTTTCAGACCACGTTGGGATTTATTTATATTTGTTTGTAAATCTATGTGGAAATGTGCGTGAATCTGGCGTTGGATTCTAACCTTTATTATTTTTATGTCCACCTTGTAAATCACTTTTAATGAGCACTTGTTTTGATAAGTTCTATATGAATAACTTTCATTATTATTATTATTATCAACCACACAAGATGTGTTTAACATATTGAACCTTCATTGCACAACATGAGATTAATATCCTACAATCTAGCGTTAAATATAACAACTACACAGAAAGTTGTGACTTTCTACAACAGTGGTGTTTGCTGTAAAAACTAGGAGCCAATCAGCTCTTTGATCAGGCGCGAGCCAGGCGTTTCCCATAATGCCCCTGGGTCTTGTAGTCAGTGGAGAGCTGCTGCGGCGCCTGGCTCTAAAAACTGTGGCCGCCTCGATCTCGTGAGATTATCGTTGCCCACGTGTGCATGACGTCAGAGCAAGTCGGACACAAATCTAACCGGCATGCATTGCGCGACGATCGCCGGTGATGTATGTATTATATATGTATTAAGCGGTTGGGAGCTGGTTCTCAGGCTTCTTCCCGATCAATGCCGCCACAGTCTTATGCACATGGAAGTGAAACTGCTGATGGATCTCAGTGATGAACTGAAGTGTTCCAGATACACTTGAGGTTGATGATATCAGTTGCTGAGCAGGTAAAGGGACAGCCGGCTTTACCCATACTGCTGCTGCTTCTTCCAACCCATACCGCCTTGAAACAAGAGGCCCTTATGTTTTTATTATTATTATTTTGTTACTATTAGTTTTGAAAGTTTCGTCAAACATTACAGTTTTTGGTTATATTTTACTACTTTTCAATGCTGACCTTTGGATCTTCTGTAGAAATATCATTCTATAAATCTCATATTTGGTCAAACCAGTTTTGGAATTACACACAATGTCAACCACAGATACCCTTTTAAACTGTACTGACTTTTATACTTATATACCAGAACAGTACAGTAACACAAACACCTTTTCCCCAGGGAGGTCCAGGACATCTGTACCTGCTGAAGAATAAAGTCGCCACCTTCGCAAAGGTGGAGAAGGAAGAAGACATGATCCAGTAAGACTTCATTCACTCTATCATTATGATCAGACAGAGCAAAGAACAGACATTATTCATTCAAACTAAGTTGTTGCAGCAGATTATTCAGTCCTAATTTTCATAAATGATTAGTGACAGCGAGGAGGTGATGGTGTCTGGTTAGTCATTAGTCACATTTTTAGCTGACTGTAGGTAGTGTGGGTTTGGATAATGGGTGACAAATCAGAGACTTGCAACTCGACTTGGACATTAACACCAATGACTCGAGACTTCACTTGGACTTGAAAATACTGGATACCTTCCCTCAAGCCCCAAACATTAAATAATGTGTTATTTAAAAAGTGTCTCACGTATGAAGTCATTTCCTGAATCAACGAACGTTATTCATTCCCAGCAAGTCGACACTTAATTCCTCGGGTCCATTTTGTTTGAACCGATCCGACAGCATCCAATCAAGATTCAGGAGAGAACCATGAAGAACTAACGTTACGTTACTGAGCGCCAGTTGGAAAAACATGACTTTGTTTGCATGCAAAAACTACGCGCTGGTCAACAAAAAACGAAGTGCCGTATGCAAAATGTTCAGGTAAATGGCTTTAGATTTGGTGACGACAGCTCCATTAGAAACTTAGAAGCAGTTTAAAAAAAAAAAGAATTGGGTTGATGGTTAAAAACATTCAGCTTTTCTTTTAATACTGTCACGCATACATTTTACATTTGAATGATAGCAGGTGGTATAAAAGCATGCGATGGAAATCTCTGTGACTATAATGCGGTTCCTCTCATCAAATCATCATGTAGTTTAGACCCTAACCCTCTTACAGTACTAACTCGCCTTTCTCCGTTCTTCCGCTGCTCTCGTCCATTTTGTTTTGGGATTTTCGTAACCTCTCGTCTCTCCTGTGTGTCCAGGTTCTGGCGGCGGCTCAGCAGGCTGATGAGTAAGCTGAACCCGAAGCGCAACCTCATCCACATCATGGGCTGCTATGTGCTGGGGAGCGCTAATGGAGAAAAGGTAGTTGTCTTTGTAGTCAGGACAAACAGATAAGACCCCCACACTGCACTACTTAGTGCAGAAGTTCACTTTAAAGTCTGTGTAAAGTAAAAATACCCACGACCCTGGGAGTATAAGTTTCTTGCTCTACCGACTGAGCAAGCTGATATAACACTTGATATTTTCATGGGTTTCTGTTTTGCCTTTCCAAAGCCAGGTTTCTGAAGACGAGTGGGGTTATGTTAAGGATGACTCCACTGCGTCATTGAGTCATGATTTCAGCCTCGCCTAAAAAATCCTGAACACAAAACTGGCGAAAAAACAGTTTAACCGTTTAACTCCACAATCCGGAACTACAATGTTCACAGTCTTTTCACATGTTTTCAGTCATTATTTTCCAACATTTATAATGTGTTTAGAAACAAATCTCTGAATTTCCTTTACACGGCCTTTAAATTATGTCTACATGCAGCACACTGACTCCTAATCTCAATACACACACACACACACACACACACACACACACACTCAAAGTCACATGCTGTCTATAGCACCTTGCAGATAAATCATTTAGACAATCTGTTGGCTTTGAGTCAAACGAGGTAAACGCCGGAGCACTTTCTGCACATGCACAGTAAAATAATGAAAGAGGAAGCAGTGTTTTGTGCATGCGACAGATAAAATAAGTGATTTTTGTCTTCATCATAGGGACCAAAGTGTATGAATTCTGACATTACCTCCACCTTCTGCTGCTGCTGTCAAGCTGCCACACAGCACCAGCAGGGGGAGGACACACACACACACACACACACACACACACACACACACACACACACACACACACGCAGCACTTTGGAATGACAGGAAAAATAGACTCCTTGACACCCACTCAATTAAGCTACACCCTCTCACCCTCGCTGCAATTACACGCTCACACATTTACTCACACACTCATACCTCCTCCAGTTCCCCTGCCACGACCCTTCCACCCCCACAGAGACTGATTCAAACTCGCTATATATGCAGGCACACTCACATACAGCGTACATGCACATGAACATGCCCACACACTAAAATATTCATACTCTCTCATGCAGCCCCATCTAGAACCCCTGTACTACTGCGTCTTATGATTGCTTACTGCTGCAGCAGCCATTGTTCTGCACTTCGGTGGTAAGAACTCATGTCGAGCTTCTTCTGCCCACTTTACAAAAACGTCTGAATGTGAAATGAATTATAGTCCTGGAATATCAAAGATTATAGGTGCAGGGTAAAGGCCATTTAATGCATATTGTATGCTTGTGTTCCTCTTGACCTCAATGCTTAGTGTAGTGAGTGTTTAATGCAGTATGAAGCTGTGATCAACACAGAGAAAAACCAAGAAACGGATGTTGTCTGAGGAAGTGATAAGCCTTATAATGGTGCCACATGTAGTATGTTAGTGATATTTATATCCTATTATATATTGAACACTACAGGCGATAAATCGATTTTATCTATTAGTTTGTTATTATGATAGGACGTTGTTTAAAAATGGAAATCTATTTTCACTTTAACTTGGGTAATAACGGTACGGAACTGAGCTCCCGTAGTTCATAGCAGGGTTTCTGCTGGTCCTACAGTCACGCCCGGGACAGACTGGGCACGTCAGGAGCGCGTGGCGGCTGCGTGATTCATGCGTCGGGTTTTCAGACCAGCTACGTTTCTGCTGCTGTCAGCTCTTTCTTTCATAGAGTTTGCCTTTCATAATGGCCATTTAATTTAATTTTAAATGTCATTTATATTTATTTTAGACAGAGAAAGGTTAAGGAACGTGTGGTAATTTGTAAATAATAGTAATAATCCACAATTAAAACACCGTATTTTATTCATTCATGGAGCTCTGCAAGTCACTGCATGTTCTACAACACTGTCCGGCAAATATTTCAGAATAAAAGCCTCGTTTTAACAGATGAAGGAATTCTGTCCACAGAAAAAAAACGCTTGAGGGCTTTTATTTTGAAATGAAAGCAGGAAGTGTTTTTTTAAAAATAAATCTTTACTTTTTTTCATGTCCGTGACATATTCTACAGATACAGACATTGAAACTGTAGTGATGTTGCTGATATGATGTCAATATATAGTCAATAGATCACTTTCTCTGTCTGTTGTTGCTGTGAACCACGCGGCTCACGTCAACTACTAACTCAGTGCGTAGGTCGTGTGCGAATATGTGGTTGAGAGAGAGAGAGAGAGCGTGTGTGTGACGTTGAGTATGAAGTTATCAGTAACGTTATAGCTGTGGACGTAGCAGTGCAGTGTGTGTACAGTTTATTTGTCGGTGTGTAAATGCTACAACTCCTCAAGACCAGAGCCAAGTTCCCGTGTCTTTCTGACCACCTGCTGATTAAATGGAAGGGGGTTAGACCTGGAGTTAGCAACAACTTCTGCTTAGGCTCACTTAAGGTGGGATGACCTTTCAGGTGCTATTCTCACTTTAATGACAAGACGCTCCTCTTTCTCAGCAAAAGCAGATAACATTAGCGCAATAATTTTTTCATATGCGAAGAAGCGGCCGTGGTGTTAATCATTTTTATTGTTAAAATAAAAAAACAAAACAACAAGGAGAAAAAAAAAAAAATTAAAAACATAAATCGGGTGTGGTTTATATTATTTTTAGGCCATATCACCCAGCCCTACTACACGGCTTTTAATTTGAAATGGATACAGGAAGTATTGAGTATGTATAGTGTGTATGATGTGTTTCTAATATAAGCCTCCTTCATATAAACCTGGTACCCCCTATGGTTGAGCTAAATAAAGGGAGAATTGACGGTATTAAATGCTGCATGTAGCAAATATCTAACAGTCTGAGCTTGTACGAACCTCGGGCACGTATCTTCTAGGTATAAAGAAGTCCTAGCAGTGCACTGTGACATTTGGCATCTTCTCCACGGTGATTCAGTACAAGTCACACGGGGGATGAACAGGGAGGCTGCTGCCTGTTTGCACTCCTGCTAGCTCAGCTGGAGAGCCACTATTAATAGACTGACTGAGCTACCGTCAGATGATGCTCGCTCCACTCCTCCCAGCATCACTCCTTACAGCAAATATATACATAAACATAAGAAAAGGAACCTTAAAGAGACACCGATACCAATAGAATACTTCATTCAATACCCATCATAATCGTTAATGGAAGCTGTGTGAGTCCCACTGACTAATCACCGCCGCACTGCACAGTGGTAACGTTTCCACTCTTTCCATTGTTAGCGCTGTTAGCGCTGTTAGCACTGTTAGCGACTGGCTCCGACATGTCCGTGTTCAGAGACGTGTGCAGGCTGACAGTCCCGGCTGTATGGGTTATAGATGTTGTGGGCCGATCAATCGAAGAACACTTGCGGTGATTGGCTGTGAGCAAAACTGTACAAATAGTCGTTTATTTCCTAGATCTGGGCACAAAAAGGATTGATTACAGGTATCTGACTGGAGACGTTTCGATTTGGTACTAGGTTATTTTGGTACCAATATCCAACCTTACCATCAGCCTTCACGCTCCAGCTCCTGTGTGGACACGGTGTTAGTCCTGACATCAGGAGTATGGCTGCTTCATGGCTCCTGAAGCCATGTGTGTTTGATGAAATAACTTCCTTGCAAAGAATTATTACATGCCTAACTGCAGGTGACTGAAGTATGTCTTTGTTATTAATTTCTAGATTAAAATAAACAAAATCAATTCCAACTTGTCCATGTTTGCAAGCGGCTAAAGCTGCTGCTGATACTCCTGCCAGTTAGTCAACGACAACAACAACAGTCATCTCCATGGCGATGACTATCAATAATTTTCTCGTGACCACGCAAAATGATTTTTTAAAGCACTTATTAAAAATATTTTTTTCCACAAATGTTGCCAGACTGGCTCCGTAGGTTTCTCTGTACTGTAGGTACTCAGTTAGTTCAACAATAGCAGAAGGGTTAATAAGATCAGACTGACTGCTCTAGTAACAGCAGTAACATTTTTACTCGCTAACAGCGTCCTCGCATTAGCATTTGCATGACCCCAGCTCTGAAACGTCGTGCTCTGTTGATGGCCTGCCACTGTAAAGCCTCGGGGAAATGTCGAGGTTACGCACCAGAGCAGGTAACTGAGCTGCAGTTGTGCGTTCGGTACCTTCATTATGATCAACAGACCAAACGCCTGCTCCACATTCAGAGCTGTAATATCATCAGCAGAGAGCTCATTTACAATATGACAGATCTGTTTGTTTCTCACAAATGTTTTTCTTTTTTATTACAACTTGTTTATTCATGGCTTGAACATATTTCATCCTCCATATGTCAAGAGATACAAACTTATACAGACAGGCTGGTTGCCTGGCAACCTCACAATGATGACAAGACATGATATAGTCTGAGACACGATCCCCGTTAAACCGGCACTAAATCAACTGAAACTCAACTCGCATCTACAGTACATGTCCCCACCAGTGAAAATGATCCAAATATTCAAGGAAAAGGGAGCTTGAAATCTTCAGATACGTACCCACAGTTTCTCTCAAGGAATACCTCGAATGTTAACCAAGATAACAAAATACATTTCTTTGCAGAATATGATCAATTAGTTTCCTACATTTTCTGTTGCAAATGCATCTTCATCTAAAGCCATGCCGAGGTCCTTTCCCCTCTTTTGAACTGCCCATAAAATATATACATTTTTATGTTGAAACTCTGAGAAATCTTAGATTTTTCAATAAAGGAAGAAAAGCATAAAACATCCTCCCTCTTTGAAGTGACGGATGCACTGCGTATCCTTCTGGAGATGAAACCTGCAAATGCCGTTTGGCTGCTCGGCTCCATGTTGTGATGGCACACCAGCTGGCACTGGACCAGACTCCAGGGAGTGAGAGGAGGAACAACAGGGAGGAGGAGGAGACAGTGAAAGTGTGGAGAGAGTGTCATCAGGTCTGACAGGCTTCCAGATAAACACATGGCTGATGTGCTCATCTTGTGTTTTGGCTTCGTAAAACTCTCTGCAAAGAACAAAAGTCAGATAAAAATGAGTCCACATCGAGAGGAGCCGTCTATCAAATCTACATTTCTTATTTTATATATTGTTTTATTGAACAGGGAAAGTGCACATTAATAAACAGCACTATAAATGAGTTAGCCAAGAGGCTATATTTCATCTGTAGTCCGTGGACAGATGTTACAGAGTCACCCTAAAAACAGAATATAATTAAAGTGAACACTGAACGTGTCATTCAGTGACATTGCACATTTCAAATGCAGCCTAGAGGATCTCCATCAGAATCCCAAACCCAGCGTGAGCTACTGATGATGCCATGATGAATCATCTGTAGACCGTCTTGATGATGGCGGTGACACAGGTTCAGCCCGCTCTGCCCAGTCTCCAGGAAAAAAATGTTGGCGTTGTACGTTTCTGTAAACCACGGATATGTGGTTGAATATCGACATTTTTACAGAGCATGTGACGTGGTATATCGAGCGACCGTTATTGTAAGTTACGTGGAATAATAACGAGTATAAGAAGTGAGAAAGCCCACTAAGGACGGGTGGGAATGTTGGTGGACCGGTCAAACAAACACAGGACTTTCTAAGGTGGTCAAAGGTCACTGTGACCTAAGACCTGTGACGTTTGGCCACAACTCAAGAATTAATATGCTAGTTATGACAATTTTGGACAGACATGGATGTAAACTGCAACTTGACTGGTTGGCGGAGGCGTTCAACCATGAGGCGCTAATTCTAGTTAAGTTATAATTTCTCATATAAAGATATGAATCATAAAGGTTTATATCATCTTTTAAAGGCAGGTAGAGTGAGTTTAGGTGTTGTATGTACAGTATGTGAGGCCCTTACCTCACTATAGATCCACTCGGACAGATGCGTCTATATGGACAGAAAACATTACCATAAGTGCCTTTCACTTATACTCAGCTATTGCAGTGTAAGTGGCACATTGACCTTTTCACATCCACTCAGCCGCAGTGCTGCATGAACAGAATCCGAGTGCTGCAGGTCCTCCTCCTCCTGCTCTCTCTGCATATACAGGCGTACTTTACCTCTGCACCACCACTGCTTTGTTTGTTTTCACTTCAGGATGCCTGATGGCGTTTGGAATGAAGTATTCCCTCTCTGTAACTCTTCCTCTCTCGTCTCTCGTCTCTTTCCCTGCAGCTGATTCAGACTCTGATGAAGCTGATGAGACCCTCCTCAGTCGAATTCAAGTCCCCACTAGAGCTGTCTGCAGAGGGTGAGAGCACCACACCAATACAATACAAATACACACATTGCTAGATTTTCTGCTGTCTTTAGACAGATATATTCATTCCACCTGCGCCACAAAAGAGTTGCATGCACATCGTGCACGCACACTAAAACATACATACAGTATTGCATTGATTCGGCCTGACCTTTACACTCGCTGAATGTTCATAGTGGCAATTAATCAATGGCAGTGAGCCGCTCAGCTATGAAGAAAGCACATTAGGGAACATGAGCATGTATACAGGTGTGAACTCTGCATCCCTCATCAGTCATTTTCCCGACATCTATTGATGCAATGCTAATTATTTTCCTATTAAAATGTCATTATCGCCTCTCTGTGTTTTCATACCTTTCTTTCTTTTTCTCTCCATACGTACAACCTGTAATACTGTGAAGAAGCATATTGTGTTTTATTCATATGACTGTACTGAATGTAGTCAAGTCAAAGTTTATTATAGCCCAATATCACACAGCATGCCTCAAAGGGATGTACATGTAATAAAAACAGCAATGAGCAACATTAGCAAAACACAAAATAAACATATAGAAGTGAGATACAAAGCATTACAAATGGAAAATTAGACACATGCAATACATACAATAAAAACAGTAGCAGCATCAGCAAAATATACAAAAACGTACAGAAACCATGGTTGATATTTTAGGGCGGACTAAATAAACTAAAAGATGTGTTTTTGAGTTTACTTTTGATTGATTCGACTGAGGTGGCCTCTGGAATCTGAGTAGGAAGATGATTCAAAAGAAGGGGGGTTGAGGTCGTAAAGCCCTAGCAGGTATATGAGGAGTGACTAGAGGTGATAAGTAGGATGGTGCAAGTCTGTGTAATATTTAAGAAGTTAAAAGTAGGATCTTGAAGTGTGATCTAGCATGTACAGGGAGTTAATGGAATGAAATAAGAACTATAGTAATGTAGAAAGACATTACAAATTCAAAAAAAATAAATGTTTAAACCTCAGTTGTCTGACGAAAGCCAGAAGCTGAGATGGTAGTTTTTTCACTGCATTTTGCATATGAGGTCATGTTTTGCAGTGCAGATTGCTTTTTGCATATCGACTAGTTGAATAAAGTGCATGTACGTTGCCTTGAGGACAGCGAAGCATTTGTTTTCTAGGTCATAGATCAGAAGGTATGAGATTAGAATTTATTAGCATGCAGCTGAGGCTCATGGGAATGTCGTTATATTATAATTATTATTATTTTGTCCTGATGATGGCACCAGACAAAAAGTCATTGGATCAAAACGTATACAGCTCATCCAGTAGATGTTGAAATATGTCACTGGATAAGAGAAAACTTTGACCTTCTGGTGGCGCTAGAGGAAAAGTCAGGAGATCACCTTCCTTCCTTAGAGTCATGCTGTTTTCGTGGCAAAAAAAAAAAAAGGAATAATCACAGATACACAAACATTGAAAGGATTCACTTTCCCAAGAAAAGTTGCAATTTCAAAAAAACAAAGTCAACATTAGGTTTAAAATACAGTTTGCTGTCAGTAATGCTGTAGTAGCACCGGTACTATTTCATGTTTGGACGAATGGATGACCTCCTAAAGTCAGCAGGCATGTCCTTTATATTGAAAACACCAATGCAATGAGACTGATGAGGCCGTGACAGAAAATCATCTACAGCTCAGTGACCCAGATCCTGCTCCCGCCACAATCACAGTATTGTCAGCAAAATTGATGACGTCTAGATTTCCATCAATAATCTGAGTTTGTTTACATTGATCTCACATAATGAACTGTAAAAAAGCTAAAAGCAGACATGGTGTTCTCGGTGATAGTTGCTTCATGTCTTCCTTTGCACTTTCAGAATCACTCCGCGTCTGAGAAAAAAAATACGTTAGACCAGGAGTCAGCAACCTTTACTATCAAAAGAGCCATTTTAGGTAAAAAAAACAACAACAAAAAAATCTGTCTGGAGCCGCAAAACATTTGATGAAGGTAACACAGTTTATAGTCTAAGTATATAGTATATAAGTCTAATGCAGTGAGGGCCAAAGTACAAATGTACTACGGAGTATTAGGGACACATTGAGGAAAAAATAATCTGAGATTTCCAGAATAAAGTCATAATATTATGAGGGAAAAGTCGTAATATTAAGAGAATACAGTGAAAACTTTACGAGAAAAAAGTTGGAATATTACGAGAATATAGTCATAATATTACTAGAATAAAGTCATAATATTACGAGAAAAAAGTAGTGATATTACGAGAATAAAGTCATAATTTAACGAGAATAAGGGTTGGAATATTACGAGAAAAAAGTCATAATTTATCGAGAATAAAAGTCGGAATATTACGAGAATAAAGTCATAACTTTATGAGAAAAAATTCGTAATATTACGAGAATAAAGTCATAACTTAATGAGAAAAAAAGTCATAATATTACGAGAAAAAAGTCGTAACATTACGAGAATAAAGTCATAACTTTACGAGAAAAAAGTCGGAATATTACGAGAATAAAATCATAACTTTATTAGAAAAAAGTTTGAATATTACGAGAATAAAGTCATATTACGAGAAAAAAGTCGTAAAAAAAAGTCGTAACATTACGAGAATAAAGTCATAATTTTACGAGAAAAAAGTCGGAATTTTACGAGAAAAAAGTCATAACTTTGCGAGAAAAAATTAATTAATTTACGAGAAAAAAAGTCGGAATATTACGGGAATAAATTTATAGGTATACGAGAAAAAAGTTGTAATATTACGAGAAAAAAAGTCGTAATATTACGAGAATAAAGTCATAACTTTATGAGAATAAAAGAAAATAACACGTAAAATTACAACTTTATAATATTATGACTTTATTCTCATAATACTATGACTTTATTATCGTAATACTATGACTTTATTCTTTAAATATCAGATTTATTTTATTTTCCTCAATGTGGCCCTAATACTCCGTTGTATCGTCGTACCATAGACCTACAACAATGATAAATAAAAATGAAAATGTAAACAAAAAACAGTTATTCATTTCCATTTTTAAAAATCCACAGGGAGCCACTGGAGAGGAGCTAAAGAGCTGCAGGTGGCTCCGGAGCCGCAGGTTGCTGACCACTGCGTTAGACTAATTTGTTGTTGCGGTTGCTTAGCGACAGGGTCACTGGGGGGAGATCACTTCCGCCAACACGGAACAACCAGCTACAAGATGGAAACATGAAAGGTTAACTTTGATGGAGGAGTGGATTTGGAGGTTGTAAACCACAGCCTCCACAGCTTCCACGACTCCTTTAAACTATCCGATGCGGGTCTCGACACGAGAGAGAGAGATTATGGCCGTAATAGTGTGAATCCTCTCTCCAGAGCTATCGGCAAACCTGACAACAGCCAAAAGGTACAAGCAAAGTCCTCCTACTGACGCTGGACAGTTTCTCAGTGGCTGCACAATAAAAGGAAACATACAAATCATGTAAATAAAGAGCCAAATAATAAAAATCAATATTACGCTAGAATGTGATGAAAACATAAATATGCTAGCTGCAAGTGCACGTTTCCTAAGCAACTGCCGTTCCATAGCAACCGCCTCCGCACACCACACGTAATCACAACACACCACAGCCTGTCCGTCCTCTTAGTGTGATATAATGGGCGGTGCTAGGTGAGCTCAGGTTTTAGTGAGATGGTGATCTTGTTTTCTCTGTGTTGTCTTCTGGCTGCAGGCAAAGAGATGATCGAGATGTACTTTGACTTCCGTCTGTTCCGCCTGTGGAAAAGCCGTCAGCACTCGAAGCTGCTGGACTACGACGACCTCTTGTGACTCGACCCGCGTTCTGTCGGCTGGTCGGCCGGTTATCTTGTGTCTGAGCCTACTGTACGGTGACGGGGCGTTTGGTTAGAGGGCCCCCCCCCCCCCAGAGAGGCTCCTAGACGGGCTCTGTGGCAGAGCTGGAGCAGCAGCGCAGTTGGGTCTTTTTTTACCTCTCTGAAGCGACAGGGCGGTCCTGTAGATTCAGCCAGCGGTGCGACTTTTTCCTCCCTTATCCATTTTCACTTTCTGCCTATCTCTCAGAGAAAAGAGAAAGAGAGGGACAAGAAAAAGGACGAGAAGCCAGGGACTCATCATCCTAGCCTAAATGTGTCAGAAAAGTCTAACACGAGTTAGATTCCTGAGTTCAGAGAGGATGTTAGATAAAAGAGTGACAGATGGGAACAGAGGGTTTTTTTTTTCCTTTAGCCGACCTATCTGCTCTTTTAAAGATGGAGGCTGAAAAGGATGGAAGGATTTTCTTTGTCAGGTGTGGAAATTATTCACAAGGGGATTAGAGCTTATATGTAAATAAACAAGTGCTTACCGGAGCCTTAGAGAATAGATTTCCAGCATCTCTCTCCACGCTATCATGTGAAAAATCTAGACTTTTAATTAGTCTTATTCAAATTTAGAGTTGTCTATTTAACGCAGCTTTTTTTTAAAACTTCAAATAAATGTGTTAGTATTTCGTACAGACTGTTGTATTAACTCAGGTTAAATCCCTTGTTTGATACTAAGAATTGTACTCACTGTTGGCAACATACTGTAGATCAGAATCCAAGGCCTTCATAGCCACACAGAGTCATCCTCAGCGGAGCGTTAAGACTGTCAGGGATGTCATATTTTAAAGTGTGTGTGTTTGAAGAGCGGAGGTTTTCTATATTTTCATAGTCTTTAAAGTCAACTGTAGCCGAACAGACAGATGTATCCGTGCATGTTTCATAACATTAGAGCATTATGCGTTTGACCCTGCTGAGCCAACACTAGCTGTTCTTTCTTGAGCTGTTGGTTCGCAGCTGCTGATCCTTTTTAGTGTGTTTATATCGCACATGTGTGTCCATAGCATACTTGCAGTTTGTCGCTCTGTGAAGAGGCTGCAGGTGGAGACTCTTTACACCGTGGCAGTGTCTTTATAAGAAGTAGACTAACATACATACTGTATGTTATTATTTAAACACTTCATTTACTCACATTTTTTGGAGTAAATAAGAATTTCCTGTGTTTATGACTTTACTTGAATCACTCAAAGTAGCAATGGAGTGGTAGAGGTGATGCTTTTCCTTCGAGCTATTTTTGTTTCTCCTCACCACCAAATTGTTGATTTTCAGTTTTAATATACTATTTAATATAAACTAGTGCTCTGGCATTTATCACTGAACATCACAATACGAAGGTTCTGTGTCCCAAAATGCAGTCCTTGCAATACCCCATTTCTATTATCCATTTTAAAACATCACGATGACTTTCGCTAGAGTTGAAATGACATGTATTTTGGCATGTAAAGGCACACTCCAGCAATTTAGTACTGCACTTCCATTACGTTGGAGGAGCAATGTTAGAAAAAATATTGTATATTATCGAAAATAATCGTCAATCTGTGCAGCAGAGGCCGATATATCCTCACTTTTAATCCCTACTACGGGTCAAAATCCCAAAACACTGGATCATCTTCTACGTTTCCCATGATGCAACTGGACGGCATCTTTTTTATTGTCCTCCCTGCCTCTTAAAATCTTTCAAACTCTGAACCCCAACATTTGTTGCACAGGCTTTTTCTGACGCCCAAGCTGAGAAACCCTGATGACATCATGAGACACTATGACATCATGATCTGATCTTAAAAAAAAAATTGGTAGAGTGCCCCTTTAAAACGTCACCAGGCAGATGTCATTAAAAGTTTTACACTCTGTCATCCATTATATCGAACTTCGGGCCATCGTAACCCAGTTTACAACAAACAAAGTACCTGTATTCGCCTGATGCTGCATTATTATTGGACTAACCTGTATTTATTTATTAAAAAGTAATTCTATTTTTCCAAAGCAAGGGCTGAACAATATTCACACTAATGGTTAATAACTAAGTGATGCAGAAAGTTACTTTAAACTAAGTTTTGGGGGAGAATAATGTTTTTAAAGCTTATATATAATCGCTGGTATCTGTACTGATTCAGTGTATTGTCGAATAGGAGGAGTGACGTTTGCATTGCATCCATCTCAAGCTTGAGCTGAGGCGGCCATGTCCTCTATTATATTATATATCCGCCTGCAAACATGCAGCTTCATCATTTGATAAAACTCATTGTATGTGTGTGTTCTTGAATTTACATCTTTCTGTAGACATGTTCAAAAAGACAGGGAAGAATGATGAGAAACCATCATAAATGAACGTTTAACTTAGATTAAAGTTGCGGGATGATTCAGGAGAGGTAATATAATATGTGTCATTCATACACAGATGCTTCCTAACTCTGTAACCAAGCTTCCCTGCACGCTGTAAATGTGTGACCATGGTCGACTGAGCCCTTTCACTGCTCATGTGTACATCCATGTCTCGTGTTGTTGTTGCTTCCTGATCCGTGCAAGTCGGCTGAGCTGGAAGAAGTGTTCATTGTGTTGGAACGTTAGAGGGATCAGACGCCAACACTATTCATCTTAATGCATCCATGAGGACAAATAGGGGGCTCTATAAGGAGAGCTCTGGTCCAAAATGGGACATTTATGCATTTGAAATATCTCCCTATCTCCACAGAGGACATAAAACATGCTATTAAATATTATTGAAGTTAGTAAATGTCTTAAGAACACTGTTTTATGGTATAACTGCTTTTAACAGAGGGCAATAATTACTGCTTTGGACGTGAGTCAACTGGAAGGTTAAACTGTTTTATCCAAATAGGTTTTTGGACTGAAGCCCTTTAAGTGGATGAAGGACAAGACAACATCGATATTATCCTTTCTTATTATCTGGTTCCTGTTATAAGAGTGGGGTTTGTTTTTTTTCTCTATTGAATTATTGTATTACTGTAAGTTATGATTTAGGTCTGTGCTAGTGTTGCATACAAATGCATTCATACTGCAGTCAAGTCATGGTTGTGCCACAAAGTAGAATCACTAGAGGACAAATTAATTGTGATCATTTTGTATAATTACTGTGTACAACTAAGACCACAGTGGTTTACAATATGTCCAACACCTTCTCACTCCTACTTGGTCAGTGACCCTACGCTTCAAACTTTGACGCTCTAGGTACTCATCTAGCGTCAGTTGTGGACGTGTCACGGACGGCGTGTCAGTTTCCGCTCATTACATGCATAGAGTCTTTTCAAAATAAAGTTCCGTGTTCACAGGAAACGTACAGTTTCTGCTCGTTACACGCATACAACCGTCCACCGTAGGTTTACTTAGATTTTAGGTCTACTCAACACAACAAAAGTACTTGGTTAGGCTGAAAAGATCGTAGTTTGGCTCAATATCAGTATGTTTATTACGTGACTTGCATTCATTGACTTTTAGTTTCACTCGGGACACTAACAGCGGTCTCTCTGTGTTTGTTTTAAGATTTGATTTGACAAAATTAGTGACTAAATAGCAGCACAGGTTTTATAGCAGCCTCCTCCTGGTTTGTGCTATAAAGAAAACCCTCATATAAAACTGCTGAGATAAACAGGCCTTTATTGTTGATGCTATTGCTGTCAATGCGATCTCTAAACTTTTTTCCATTTTCACTTGTTGTCCTGGTAAATTCAGGATATTTCCACTGCACTCTGGTTAACTGAAATACTTTTTTCACTGAGTTCTGGTAAAGGAGGTTGTCGAGTGCTAGACCCAAAGAAATGTGACAGGGTAGCACATCCCAGATTTCAAAATCAAGGTGGACAAAATACAAGTTTCCGTCTATTAAAGTCAACACTTCCTGCACCGGTGTTTCACATTAAAAGCCTCCCAGCAGCTCAAAGGGCATAATACCCCGTATTCTTGGTAGGCTTTTAATTTGTAAGTGCTGAGTTTCACTGACGGTAACTTAAAAGCGCTCAGAAAAACAAACAAAGTAGAAGCAATGGCATGCTGTTTTTGCACTGCTGGAATTAGTGCTGTGGAAATATAATGATGAATTTATCATGTGAACTAGTGCAGCTGATTCCATATATATACTGGCTTTTATTTGAAATGCTATTTATATTAATTTCTTACAATCACACTTGGCCAGTAGGCGCTGCCACTCTTGCTGATAATCTTGCTTGTTCACAGTATTTATACCAAAATTATAGTAATATCCATTCATGTTAAAATCATAGAACATGTTTTTCTTTGTGCTCGTGCTTCGTAGCCCGGAGGATTAATTACATTTCTCAAGCGTTATATCCTGACTGCTTGTATCATGTGAGAGTGAAGCTCATGGTCTTTGCTGTCACAACTATGTCTTAGCGTAAGGTACAGTAGGATCTGACCTTTGTAACTGTTGTACATTCATGATTTTTGCTTCATGCTGTTTAAACATGCACCTACTCTCCAAACCTTTCTTCTGTAGCAATATGCCGTGTATGAATATTGCCATATGGTTATTTAAATATGTAAAATGTACAAGATAGGGAACATTGTTCAAGGTATTGTATTAGTCTGTAATACCTGTGGATTTTAATGACTGTATTGATTGCAGTACTGTGGATGATGGACAGAAACAAAGTGAGATGTATGGAGGCCCGACGCAGCAGAGTGCCGTCTGCTCGCTGCTTGGCTCCTTTGTATTCTGCCGGAGTGCCGTACTAATCCTGCTCAAAGAGGACTCCTCTGCTTTCTCCTCTGCTCTTAGTTAAAGTAAAGGCCGAACCCAAGAGCCTAATTACATGCCTGCTCAATTGTTGTAACTGCATCTCAAGTCAATATATTTAATCCTGCTCCTGTGTTCGCTTTAATTGCAAGCTGAGCTGCACAAAAAAATTGACACGAGCTTAATGGATTCCTAATGATTTTCTGATCACAATGAAAACCAAGACCTCGCTGACAATACTGGAGATCCATTATAGAGCTCAGCCCCGAGGCTGTGATCACATAGGAAACACAAAGCATCACTAGTAACGTGAAGCGAGAGCTAGCTAACCAACCTGATGTAGTGCAGCAGACAACATCGCTGCTTTATGACGTCCTGTGAAGGAGAACATAACCTAGACTTTTATCACCGCGGCCAGTAGCTTTTATGGGTCTGTTCCACATTGATGTGAAGTGGAAAATAAAACACAAGTATTCTTTATGATAATGAATTTTACAACATTTATATCATTGTGGCTTGAGGTCACATTGCATTTACACTTTTAATTAACCGCTCCGAGATCACCTCGGGGTCTCGGAGCGGTTTCCAGGCGAACCCTGGTGCGGTTCGATTGCAGTGAGAACATAATCTGAAGTGCAGGAAGTGAACCAAAACTCAGGGGAAATGGGCTGCCGGTGTGGGCATTTGTTGGGATGGACAGGTTAACATGAGTGGGAGAGGACAGACATGGACTTCTGCAGAAGTCCGATGTTTGCTTGACATCTGGGCCGAAGAGAACGTACAGAATATGATAAATAAAGTCTGCAAAAATAGTGACGCAAATAAAGTCATTGGAGATAAACTGGAGGAGAAGGGATTCGTGTACACAGTAGATCAGTGCCGAGTCAAAGGGAAAAAACATTCACAGCAAAATTTCAATGTCTGCAATGACTATGGCTTGTGAAAGCGTCTTTAGATGTGGCCAAGGTCTGACCACCTCCAGCAGTCGTTTAGTTGATATTTCTGCTTTATCAGACACTACCTGATGAACCCGGCTGCGAGCTAACTAAGATCTAAGATGCTTAGACCTGGTGACCTCATTAGTTATCACTAACATGTTAGCAAAAACCTCTTATAGGCTACAGCAACTCTAACACTCACACTCCTTTTAGCTGTTTTGGTCTTCACCAACTCCTGAGGAAAATATCCGACTCTTAGCTGCTCCATAAACTTGCTATCTTTGTCTGTGTGCCGTTTGGTGATGGGTTAGGCAGCATACAATCGTTAATCAGAGCTTTTTCTCAGAAAACAGCTGGTTGCTGTGGCTGTAAACCGAGTTAACTGGAGGGGAATTTGTTTGCCGGAAAACCAAAATAATGAAGTACAATATGGCTACGAATAATTCTTAACAACACAGTCATTGGATCCATTGTTAATATGAAAAATATTGACTATTGCAGCTTGGAGAAAGCAGGAGACCCCACATAATGTTTTCCGTAACATTAAAGGAGTTGAGCAGGAAAAACCTCAAAGAGTCATACAAGGACAGTCTTGGCGATCTTTTTATTGGGTGCCGGCAACTTTGAGACAGCAGACAAACCTCAGAGATAACTCCGATCTCCAGACATGTCACGACACTCTTTAATGAGGACTTGTATCCATATTAGCGCAAATCCGATTACACCGGAGTTGAGCGAGTGAGCAAAACGCGCAGTTTGACTTGTCGTATACCGGCTCACTGAAGAAGCCATTTCCATTTTTCTGAGAGCATAATTACACAAATCAAGAGATTGATCTTTGAACGCCTCCCCCTCTCCTGTTATTTTTCCAAATGAAGCTGTGTGACACCACTGAGAAAAAGAAGACATGTCCCCCCCCCCAGCTCAAATTGTTAATAAGCATTGTTGTGCCCTCCCTGCTGCTCTTGCCGGTTCCCGTGAAGATTGCTAAGGCTCAGTTGGTGATTGAGTTTGATGAGGGTGATGGATTGATTGCCCTGACACCTCCAGTCGGGCTGTGATTGTATTTTGGGAAGAGTGGAAAATTAGATGTGTCTAAGTAACGTCTGTTTCACTTCGCATCAACTCGTAAGTCATCTAACTGAGCATTACTTTCTTAGACTAACACGCAGTAGAGACTATCGGAGTGATAGATGTTACAATAAGGCTAAAAAAAACAGGTTTATCATCCGTGTGTCTTGATGAATAAAGTTTATTATGGAAGGTATAATAGCAATTAACATTACTGTGTGTCTGGTGATTTTGATACTAGGAAGAGTTGAGAATATATCTGGGTAGCTTTCCTGAGCTTCTGGGTTCTTCCTTATAGAATAGACATTATAGATGGAACTTTAATCCAAACTTATCGTGTCTGAACTACTAACAAAGAAATGTTGTTGCATTGCACAACGTTGGTAATAACCTGTGATAAAAAAAATGATTGTTTTTAAAGCATTTTTCCATTAAACCTTATAGCTCTACACAGCATGTGTCATTGTGTTATTGACTGAGTGATGACATTAATACAGTAGAGAGGGTTAGGGGTCCAAAAACACCACAGTAACACCACTTTATCTGAATGTGTACGGGCTCATGCTGCAATGTGCTTTGGATGAAAGTCAATAAATTATCGAGCTTCCTAATGTTCACTTTGTGTGCAAGTTGCATGAAATTTCCCCCCTGACCGTTCATGCAGTGGATTACATTAAATTATACTTTATCAGTCTCGGTGGAGAATTAGATCATTGCAACAATAAGACTAAGATATAGAGAGTGCTATAATGATGCAAGACACAATATTAATATT
Source organism: Sebastolobus alascanus (assembly GCA_916701645.2). Taxonomy (NCBI): domain Eukaryota; kingdom Metazoa; phylum Chordata; class Actinopteri; order Perciformes; family Sebastidae; genus Sebastolobus; species Sebastolobus alascanus. The sequence goes on along the minus strand of CAKAOJ020000013.1, from coordinate 10,162,380 downwards.
TAGAATAATCATCAAATGTCTGACTTCTCATCCATAAAAATCTAAAAGGAAGCCACACAAAGTTGCATAAAAATGACTGAAAATCTTGTGATTAATTGTAAAACACATATGGGTAATTTGAGAAAGGTAAAAAAAAACAAACATATAAGCTGAACTAAATTTATGAAAATAACACGTATTCACACAGAAATACTGATAATAAAAACTCTGAGAGGCCTTTCCAAAGCTTTATTTTTAACCATCTGTTTAGCCCCAGTTGATACAGAGAAATAACATAACACAGAGATTGTTGCCGCACATAATATAAATGTGTCCTGGGGTGCACATCGTAGCCACACTGTGACAAATATAATTATTATCTAAACATACGGAGGTAACGTACTGTATGTGCAGAGGCTGCAGAAAAGCATTGTTAGCTCTCAGCTGGGAAAATGTCCAGATGGAGGATTCATCAGAATCATGCTGAGATTCATGACCGGCTGCACGACTGACCGGGTTTATGTGTTAAAGGTACAGACCAAACAAAAACACTGATTGTGAATTCACATCATGCATACTTGTATACAGTACTACAGCACAAACACACACAGACACAGACATACAGGAACACGGTAGTCCACAGGAGTCAGCAGCCTTACAGTAACCAAACCAGCAAGCACACCAGCACAGGAACAACGTCGGTGCTGACTGAACACTCTGGGAAGAAGCTGCAGAAAGAGAAAGGCTGAAGGGCGAGTGAGGACCATCTGATGTGTTAAAAAGAGAGAGAGAGAGAGGAGGGTCAGGAGGAGAACCTGTGTGAAAGAGAGCAGGAGAGAAGATGCAGGAAGGTTCCTAACGGAGTGAAATGACCCGGAAGTATCTCAGCAGCAGCCGTGATAAGTGCTGTTTGAATCTCTAAATGCTGAGGAAAGGAGCTTCAATGCTTCCTTTCTTATCTCCTTTAGCATAGGATACACCGGAGCATCCTTTACCACAGGAAAGGAGATTATAACATCCCACAATTCCTTGCGGCCGCAACTTCTAAAGCGACGCATGAAAACAAACAATATCTTCTATCTTGCATAATATTTTCATACAGTCATAATTGGGATTCATGTTGAATAACAAATAATTAAAAAAAAACAAAACAAGAATAACAAATAAAATGAAGAGTAAACAAACAGAAAACAAATAGTCAACATAAATAAATATCATGTCCGAAAAGGAGCAGGAAGAAATATACATTTAATGGTTCTACTACATCACCATAACTCGAAAAATAACTCAATATTTATCATATAAATCTTTTATAGTAGCCTGTAGGTTATTCCTTTTTTAGTTCAGTTCCAACCAAAGTGATATTTTTCAGTGGTCAGATGATCCTTTATTAAATGTTGATGTAAAGTGTTCCAGCAGCAGAAGGAGCTGCTGTATCTCTCTTTCACACCGCGGCTGAAGCAGCCTGTCACTGAAGGAGATATTTAAGACCGCATGGGGGGGGGAAGCGGCACCTTTTGTAGTCCATCTTCAGAACATTGTAGTTTCACCACGTCACTAACATCCGCCGCCGTCGCATCATAATTACTGAGCCTAGTGGAAGAGCAGTCGGATTCTCTCAACACCTTCTGAATTCTCCTTCAAACCTTTCCTCGACCTCATGATGTTTTCAATCGAGGTCAAGGAGAAGACAAAAGGATGTAATTTTTTTACTTTTCGACCGCAGCCATCCAGTAGCATTTACTTGCACCATAATCTGATTCATGATATCGAAGTCTCTGATTGAAACTGGAGGCTAAACTGCATCTTCCTGACTGGGGGAGTCGACACCCTGCTACAGTGTCAAAGGCTAACGTACAACACACTTTACTGCATCCTTGACCTTCAACCCCCCCCCTGTCAACCCCCTCCTCTTCACTGACAACTCTCATTCCTGGAAGCTGGTCACAGAGCAGATTTTATGGATCCTAGTCGTAGCCGTTACAATGACAGGCTTTAAATCCTGCTGCTGTTTGCCCTGCAGCGCTTCTCACATGGGATTCACTGTCTGGATGAGGTAGTGGTGCTTCACAAGCTCTAATAAATGCAATCAAATATGCAATAATATGTATAGTTTCAGAAAAGATAATTTCATCATTTCCATGAAAGTGTTGAATGTTTTTAATAGACTTTAATGCAGAGTTAAACACAAATCCTCATATTTGTGTTCTAATGAGCAATAACAGCTACCGTGAGGGCAGATTTTGACCAATCACAGGTCATTTCAGAGAGAGAGAGCGTTCCTATTGGCTGTGCTCCGGTCATGTGACCAGAACTTGGCTTCCTTCAACAGATTTTACAATGGCGGCCGCGTCACAAACTTTCTCATTTTACAGCTAAACAGTAACTACAAGATGATTCTGAAAACATTTGAGGAGAGAAATAGTCATTACAGTAACAGAATATTGATTCATATCTGATCAGCGCTGCCTAGTTTGACCGTTTGGTCGGAGTTTGGGAGTGATTGACAGCTGGCTCTCATAGACTGCGGCTGGGCAGCGGACCTTGTTTTCCTCCGGTAAGTGAAATCCTTCAGATGCCGTTAGGAGCACCGGAGGACACAGAGGAACAGGATTTTTTTCAGGTTACCTGTTTCATGTACTACTGTCACGATATAGCGGCCGTTTTCTAAAAATAACTTTTTAAATCATATTTACGCCAATCTCGCATACTGCAGCTTTAAAATACCTGGTCGGACCGTCCAAAAGTCTATGTGTGGGAAACACTGATCAGACTGACATTGGTAGCGTAACGTTAGCCAACCTTAACTTTAGCTGACAAACCAGTTTTTCCAAACACTTTGTTGCTCTTTAGAACAACAAATTTAATATCGATATTTTCTTGGTACGACTGCAGATTTGCTTCAAAGTCGGCGAGACAAGAAAATTTGAAACGGCTCCCGGTAAGTCCGCGCATGTGCGAGACTTTCGCAATTTGCGGGTTTCCTCCTAGACATAATATATCTGTAGAACTAATTTCAACCGCCTCGGTGCACACGCCTGTAATCACAAACTGTCAGCTCAGTCAGAGTTAATGATCAGGATCGGTGAACTCCCTGGAGTAAGGTTTGTCCAGGAACTGAGCAACATGCTGGGGGGAGTCTTTGGTGTTGAGCCCCTCAGCAGACCAGTCATTCACTTAATGGTTCAGGGGCCCCCACGAGGGCCCCCGTTATTCATTTGTCTCCCTGGAAGTGACCGACCCTTAAAGTGCTGAGAGAGCTGGAAGGCAAAGTGAACGTGCCTGACTGAGAAGACGTGCCGTTAATGGATAGTTGGAAGGAGATATCTATAAAACGTACAATAATGTACAGTAAGGGGGGGGCAAAGACAGAGTCTGGCCAATCCTGGAGTCTGGCCAATCCCGGAGGTCGTACAGTACAGATGCCCCCCCCGCCTCCTAACGCCCCCCTCCCCTCCCCTCCCCCACCACCAGAGCTTCATCAGTATTCTGAGCAAGCTTTCCTTGTGCTCTCAGTAGGTGTAAACGGGGTTGTACATTACTGTTGTTTTCTGTAATTGGAGTGCGCCCGCTGACGGAGGGTTTACTGGCGTGCCGATAGCGGACGGTTGAAGATAGATCAGAGCTGGCAGAGCAGCGCCGGGTTCCTGTCGGGGCCTCGGTGACAGAGCCGTTTGTTACCCGCTGACCGCTCGCCAAAGATGGCTCGATGCTGGAGAGAGGACTCCAGCGAAGGAAATGTGAGCGGACGGTGATGAAGTGCAGCCAAGACGGATTTTAAAGTGATGGTGGGGGGGGGGGGAGTGAGAGCGATGAAGAAAACCAAAAGGGTTTGCAGGTTGTCCATCAGTTATGGTTGGGGCTTGTGGATGCTCATATGCTGCACATATAAACACACATAAAATAACCCACAATGCCACTGTCTTAGTAGAATAAACATTCATGCGTGTTATTTCATGTGGTCTAACTTGTGATTGTCTCTCATTAAACAAAGAGAGACTGTAGTGATGATGTCATCCAGAGAGAAATCCTGGAGCGGATCCATAGATAGTAAATAACAGGACAACTCCAGGGACACAAGAGACACAGAGACAAGGGGACGTTGTCTGATTCAGAGTCACTAATTCAGGACAATAAATAAACTTAGTATTCTCTTAGTCTTGTTATCTGAAGCCATCTCCAGGCTTCTTTTCAAGAATACAGTTTGAAGCCGCTTAAAACCTGCGAAATGAAACGAACCCTTTAACCCTTTAACCCTTTAACCCATTAACTCTTTAACCCTTTAACCCTTTAACCCTTTAACCCATTAACTCTTTAACCCTTTAACCCTTTAACCCTTTAACCCATTAACTCTTTAACCCTTTAACCCTTAAACCCTTTAACCCATTAACTCTTTAACCCTTTAACCCTTTAACCCTTTAACCCATTAACTCTTTAACCCTTTAACCCTTTAACCCTTTAACCCATTAACTCTTTAACCCTTTAACCCTTTAACCCATTAACTCTTTAACCCTTTAACCCTTTAACCCGTTAACTCTTTAACCCGTTAACTCTTTAACCCTTTAACCCATTAACTCTTTAACCCTTTAACCCTTTAACCCGTTAACTCTTTAACCCTTTAACCCTTTAACCCTTTAACCCTATAGTGGACTTTTGTTTGTTTTCAATCACTGTTTGTATCACTATTATTATTACATGTTAACAAAGTGTTAAATTGTAATTAATGGCTAAGCTATAACTAATCTTGGTATCAGCAGCAGGAAGAGAAGAAAATTGGATTAATTACTGCTGCAGCTTTGAGGAAAATGTGTCAAGTTGCCTCAGAGGAATGTCACGGAGAGGACGTGGAAGAAGCTCGTTCCCCCTGGGTGTCCTTAACACACCAAAGGAGAAGGTTTCATTTCAAAACTGAAGCGGGGGGGTCTGAGGGTCCTTTGAGCGTCAAACACTTCTTTTCCTGCACTCTGCTGAATTTATATGCACCTCCTAAAACTCTTTGACCTTGACCTCGAAGGTCATCCTTAATCTTGCAGTTATGTGCGAGATTTGATGGTTGACTGTCTTCCTCCTAAATTGGGCTGCTGAATCCAAAACTAAATATTTTATCTGTATAATCTCAAATGTAAAATATGCAAAACATGCATATATATTTTTAAACTTTATTTACTGTACCTGTACCTGTACCTGTACTCGTACCTGTACTTGTACCTGCAGCCTACTTGTACCTGTATTCCTCCTGATTTGTAGTCTCACATCCAAGAAGCTTCATCAATATGGAACTGATTGATGAAAATGTCCTCTTGACCAATCAGACAAAGTCCAGTTGCTAAATGAACTCCTCCACTTGTGTCATGTAAAACTAGAAGTGTTCCTGTGCTTTAAGAAGACAAGGAGAGTGCTCTTTTTTAAAATGATTACGTTATGCGCTTGATTTATGACATTATTCAACTTTTTTTTTGTTAAGTTTATAATGTAATAATGTTCTCATAATGTAATAACTTATTACGTTATGAACAAAACTGTTATTACGTTATGCGCTAAAGGTTTTATTACATTTAAATTATTTCATTATGCACAGTTATTACGTTATGAGTTGCTACAAGACCTGCCTGCTTCCTTCTCGTGTCCGACTGTAAATCTGTTTAATTCAATTCAATTCAATTTATTTTTTATATAGTATCAAATCATAACAGAAGTTATCTCGAGACGCTTACATTTCACGCTGTTCACATTTGAACATTGATTTTCTCTGACCTGTTGTTCCTCAGCGTCTGTGTTTGGGGTCTCAGTCTTATTGCCTCGTCCACACATCCGTGATATGAATCAAACCAGTTCCACTAAAACCACAGTTAAATTAATTGAAGACATAGTATATAACTACTAAAGGCAGGGTGCTCTACACTGGAACAGTAAATTGAAATGTAATATATAACACGGTAAATAGCATTTTGGAATACAACCCCACTGACGTGTTCACATATGAACCCAGTTCTAATTACCGCTGCACCTCACACTGTGCAGTGGAGACTTCATGCTGGATTGATTGTTGGTGTGGTTAAAAGGGCAAATGCTCTACACATGAAATCATGTTGTGTAACCTGCTTCTGAAATATTAATTGGGTCCTTGACCGAGCCAAGACCCGATGAAAAGGATGCTGCAGCCGAACAAGCAGATTCATATTTTCTAATAGAGTGTCCTTAACAAGTGTTCTCTTTTTCTCCTGAGTGGATTTTAATATATTTTGGCAGGTATTTGTACATCTTTCATCCTCATTATCATCATGAAGCATCAGCTTTAATAGAATTTATAGAAAGATGGTCATGTAAACATCAACAACCTGGAAATTTTGTTCAAGGAGATCTAACTGATTAAAGTAAGTTCTGAGTTGGTGTGACTGTTTTCATACCAGACTACTGGACATTAAAGCTGTTCATGCACCAAAACCTGTGACCCATAAGATATTTATGACATTTGTTTCATTGATAGTCAAAGCTGAGTTTACAAGAACCGTATTTCTGTGTCTCTGTGAATAACCCTAAAACACCCACCATAGACCTGTTATAGTCTTTTTTAGGGGGGTCCAGGGGGTCTTTAGGGGGAGATAGCAGGTCAACAGTAGAAGTGTCACATAGAAGTGGTGTACATCATCTGAAAGATGAGAACCTGAAGATTAGTTTGAGATACTGCTCAGCTCTGTGTGTCAAGTTGTTCTAGTCATAAATCAGAAATAAACATATTATGATAGAAGTATATGATGGTCATCCCCATTCTCTATTATGTCTCATACGTTTTTGCAGAAATTTTTGGGGTTGATACCATTTGTTACACAGATGTGGTGCTAAATTTAACCATTTTTTACCATTCGAATTGATAAAAATTATCAATAATCCCTCCAAAATGAATTAGATTAACACATCAAGACCTTGAAGAACACCATTGGAAAAAGCCATGCTGGGATTTATTTATCAAAAACTTTTGACATTTGAAGATTTCTGCAAGAATTGCATTTTTTCGGGGATTCAACGTGTGTGTTTTTGCAGAAATGTACAATGCCAACATTTCTTTCTGCCATGTGGGCTGCATTATAATGACAGAGAATTTTTTGGTTATCCTTTCTCAGAGTAGGGGGCCAGAGAAAGTCTAATGCCCGGGGTGTGATGGAGACCTAAGAAACTGTGATGGAAATAATGTCGTCTAATGTGGTTGAATTCTCACAGTGAAAGCTTCACACAGTAATTATAAACGATGATCGTATGTTTGGAAAAGGAGGTTTCAGATTGTGCAGACTTTCTTAAAGACTTCGTTGTCTCACATCATGTGTTTAGTTGTTGTTTCAGTTATTTTATTCAGGCGTGATGATGGATTTATTAGAAAGGGAGCGGTGCCTACCGAGGCTGCACATGTACAGGACTCCGATATTTGCGATAGCTCAGAGAAAGCAAGAGATGGTCAGAGAATCAAACATAATTAAATCCATTTTTATTTGTAAACACTTTTTTACTATCTCACATAAATTTCTTTCATTCATGGAAGGATTCATTCAGTCCCAACGGAGCTTTAAACTGATCTCTATTTTACTAAATGTGCACAGTAGTGAACAAATACCTCCTCTGAGGGCATGAAGAGCTTTCAGTCCTCTCTCCACCTCCACCTCCACCTCCTGCCTGCCTGACCTGCCGCGATCACAAGCAGCCTGATTAGACAAATGAGCAGTGCAATCAAGAGTGTGATTTGGCAACTGGACTCAGTTGGAAGAGTCACTGGAGAGGTTTGCCTCCATTATACCCCCCAAGGAGGAGTTTGTGCAATCTCTCTGAGCACAGCTTGTAAATCTAGGCTCCATATACTTTAGGATAATTGGTGACTTAATGATATTATAGGAGCTTTAGTTTGGAAAATACAATTATTTATAATAATCTCAAGGCAAAACAAAATAAGGGGAGAGCACAGCGCTGTAATAAATACATCAAAACATCAATGTGACTGTGGTAGTATATGACACCATTACCACAATCCTCGTCATCAACATCAGGTCATCAACCTCATCATCAACAGTAACAGTCAGCGACAATGTTCATTATAAGTCTTCACCGCAGCAGGTACAAAGGACTTCCTGAATCTCTCTGGACATAAGAAGCCTATCGCTAAAAGAGCTCTTCAGCTCACTAAAAACCTTCAACGTTTGATGATCCTCATTTCAGCCATTCTTTGGGTTGGTGCAGTGGCAGAGACAGAGACTGTGTGCTCTCACCTGTTTTGTTTTGCATATACTCTAATGAAATACTAATTATGAACTCAACCCGCCAATTGTATAAATATGCTGATGATATTGTGCTAGTTGGTCTTATGCAGGCGGGGGGGCACAGTTAATCAGTCTACATATTATCGGTGAGCTGATTAAAGCTGCAGTGGGTAGAAATGGAGCAAATATGATTAAAATAAGTTATTTTTATGAAACGGTCACTATATCCTGACAGTAGTGCATGAGACAGGTAATCTGAAAATAAATCATGTTCCTCCAGTGCTCCTAACGGCATCTGCAAGATTTTACAGACCAATCAGAGCTGATCTGGAGTCTGCCGTCTCTGAGCAGCTTTCAATCACTCGCGAACTCTGACCAAGCGGTCAAACTAGGCAGCGCTGATCAAATATGAATCAATATTATGTTACTGTAACGACTATTTGTCTCCTTAGATGTGTTCAGAAACATCTTGTAGTTACTGTTTAGCTGTGAAATGAGAAGATTTGTGACCCGGCAGCCAAGTTGAGGAAATACCAAGCACCGCCCACCAGCCGGAGCACAGCCAATAGGAACGCTCTCTCTCTCTGAAATGACCTGTGATTGGTCAAAGTCTCCCGTCACGGGCTAGATTTGCCTGAAAACAGAGCCATGAGGAGGAGCAGAAGTCTAGTTATCTCTCAGAACACTTTAATTACAATATGCTGAAAGGTTATTATGGGGTTTTTGCCCAATGATGCCAAAAACTTTCTGCATTACTGAAGCTTTAAGCAGTGTGCAGACAGTTCCCCTTTTATTAACGAAAGTAAGACTAAACAGCTGGTTATTGAGAGTCACCACAGTGTCATTCTTTTCCACCTGTTTTGATTAATCAGCCTGTTGAAGCAGGAGACGGGTTTAAATATTTGGGAACCTTTTGTGATTGTCCTTCAAGTTTTACAGATAACAGAGAATAGCCGACATATTTAGACTAAAGACCAGCTTGCGATGGGATCGACACAGTGAAGATGGGTTTAGTCCGAGCTTTGCTAAATTTGTAAACACCATTCACATTGGACATGTCCATTATTGTTGTCTGTACTGTGCATGTTGTGCTATTTATTGAATGTATTGTGATGTGCTATGATGTGTCACCTGTGAAGCTGAAGGCAAACCTCCTTTATGAATACATGGCTTCCAAAACTTGAGCTGATTAAATGTTTTCAAAGTAAAGCAGCTTCTTGCGTCAGCTGCAGACGTACACTATAACTTACATCAGGGAAATGCTGAGGGGAGTTCAGGGATCTAAACCATTTATTCTTACAAAAACAAAAAAAGGGTACAAAATAACAATGTACTCAGCAGAGGTGTAACGGACCAGCAGGTGCACGAGTTCAGCTGATTTTCTCTTTTTACCACCTCTCTGTTTTCCCTCTGAGCTCCCCGGGGCCGAGGGAGGCAGCGTTCTACTGATGCAGGTTTCACAGCAGAGACAGCTGCAGCGCTGACGGTGCAGAGCAGCTGAACAATGCTGAAACAGTCCAACTAAAGAACAACAGTGTTGTTTTAAGCTCTGTGACCATGCAGTTTTTAATAATCCAAGACTTTTTCGAGCCAAAGACAGGAACATCTAATGAGCCAGCTTTATAAGTTTATAAGTTGCTTTTATCAATTGTTAATAAACCGCTGATTTCTAAAGAATTTAACTGCTTTAATTGACTTTAATCTAACTGCTAAAATGTTTATGATTGTTATTTACTATACAGAAAGACAAACATGTTTGCATGTCCAGCTGACCTTCTGTACACTAATATATGGTTTGTTTGGTTAAAGGTTAAACCATCAGTCAACTGGAAACACTGCCTCCATTTTTTCTTCTATTAGTACCAAATCACACAGTCCCTTCAGGAGCCTCCCTTAGACATTACAGTTACATATCGATAGGAAACTATTGGGGAACTATGGGACCCATAAAGTAAACTACCTGAAAAGCTTAAAACATTAAAAAGTAGAAGAATTACTAATTACCAGACAGCGATGCAGTAACTGCATACTTTATATTTCCAGCTATATCTACCTGTGCAGAAGGTTGAAGTAGCAGCAGAGCAGGTTCTAAGAGAAAAAACTGCAGTAGTCACTCATAGCAGCAAATCTAATCCGAAGTGCGGCGCTGATACAGAGGTTATGTAAGCATCGCAATGTACTTTCACATTTATAGTGCTTTTATGACGTCCTTGCAGACCAATCATAAAATAGATAAACTGCACAGGAGAAGTGTCACCTCAATAAAAAGCTTAAAGGAATGCAACATTCTTCTCTATCTCTACAAACAGATAACCAGAGTCCCTGTTTATGGTGCTCACCAGCATTAATCAGCATCCAGCCCACAGAGGGCACGTCTACTGGACCTCCTTTCTAACGTATTTCACCCGGTGTGCCTTCTATACTCCGTTTAATATTTAATATGTACAACATGGATTGTTACAAAATGTGGCCCAGTCACTGTATCCTAATAAGGTTGATGATCCTCTGAAGTTTTAATGTCCAATCCTTCAGTTAACAGTCCAGTTTTACTTTGTGGTTGAAGCTAATAAAGCTGCCAGGATTTTAGCATTTTGGCCACAGTCAGAACTGCAGGTCACATGACACCGCCTGCATGGCCCAATTACTTTTTTTTACATACACCCTCATTGCAAAAAGATTCAGCTGTAAAGCAAAGAGCGTCACAAACATTCTTGCGTGTATTGATTACCCCGATATAGTTTTACTGTATATTCCAATATTGTCTCGAGTCTCGAACAACGGAAGCTGAGGATCAAAAATAAACTTTGGATCTCATCAACGTGGTTCTCTTGTCTTGACTTATTATGAGTTTATATTACAGTGACCAGTCGGGGGGGTTTGCAGTGAGAGTGATGCTAGAGAGGTCAGGTTGAGGTCAACGATGAAGTTGCTGATGAGATTTGTGTTGATGTGGTAATGATGTCATGGAGCATGAGAATGATGGTGGATGATGATGGAGTCAATATCAACCTCTCCCAAAACACTCTGAACTTCTGAAGCCTTGTCCACACGCACACACACACACACACACACACACACACACACACACACACAAACACACACACACACACGCCCTGATTGATCTTAACGGTATGATCTATACCTGGGGTTCAACCCAATTAACCTTCAAACAAAGAGTGGAGTGTGAGGGAGTGTATACGTAGGAAAGAGAGAGAGAGAGAGAGAGAGAGAGAGAGAGAGAGAGAGAACAGCGAGAGTATGGAGAGCTGAAGGAAAGCTACAGAGAGATAGATGGATGACCCGGCCGACACTGGACAGCAGAAACACGTTGAGAGGATAACGACACAAGGTAAAGGTTAATCTCACTGGTCAGACCTGCAGAGACTTCGAGCTCAGTTTGAAACTGGAACAAGGAGGAAGAATGTTAGTTTTTACTTTGTACTGAAAATTCACGAAGGATGGACGGATGAAGTCATGGAGACACGTTAAATAAACACTAATCAACAAGTTGCTCCTCCACTTCTGAGCTCCATCTTACTACTAATTTATGCTTCACGTTTAGCATTAGCTCATGCGTTAGCCGCGGCCGCCATGACGGCGGTGGTTGTCCTTCCTGCTGCATCATCGGCTGTCCTCGGGGTTCTCCTCACACACAACAGGATATCCCATCATAAATACTGAACTTGTTTAATATTTACGATTTGAGATCGGAGCGGCCAAGATGGACTTCCGAGCCGATTGGAGGACGTAAAAAACTCTTTAACACACCTCACACCACAGGAACATCTGGAAAGATCATCTTTAGAACCATCGAAAAAATCGGTTTGATTCTCGTGTAGTGTGTACCAGATATATCACTTACTAGCTCTATGGTATCTGGCTAAATGTAGCTATTAGCTGTAGTTATTTATTTAAACATTTGAAAAAAAATGGAAAATGTGGAAAAAAATTAAAACTAGGATCATTTGTAATACTATAAATTAAATTAAATATTAAAAAAATAATACAAGTCTCTTATTTCAACTTAAAAGTAAAAATAACTTTCTCTCATACTAAACAACTTCCATATTTTATAACGGCAGTTACGTAACAAACGTAGTTATTTTACATAACTAACGTACTTATTTTAACCCCAAACACAATCTTTTCCTAAACCTAACCAAGTAGTTTTGATGCGTAAGTAAACCTAAAAACTAAATAAACCTACATTGGAAGTTTATTTTGAAAAGAGACTTAATGCATGCAATGAGCGGAAACACATGGCGTCCTCGACACGTCCGAAACTGACGCTAGAGGGATACATAGAGCGTCATAGTTTGAATCGTAGGGCCACTGACCAAGCGTCGGTGCTTGACCAGTTGGGAGTGAGTGAGTGTTGGTTAATTGCGACGAGGGAAACTAACGATGGTTAGTGTTTAATTTTTTTCATGTGATCAGTTACTTAATTAGGACATTTAACAACAGTAAAGTTGTGAAATGAGTCGTTACATGTTTTGTAATGTTAAGCTGCCAAATGTGCTGAAAGTTCTCAGTTATTCCAGCAGTGTAATATTTGAGCACCTCTAATGTAAGTGTGATCACTTGTGAAGTTTATGATAGAAGAAGAAAATAAAGGGTGTTTCTGAAAGCCAATGGTGGCATTTTTTGGAATTTATAGTTGGCAGTTAGTAGAGATTCCTGTCAGATTTCACATCCCTGTAGAAAAAAAAGCACAATAGTTTGGAGGTGTGGGACCACTTGCGTCTGTGCTTGGCACTTGAGATGGATTGATTTAGACCAGGAGTCAGCAACCTGCGGCTCCGGAGCCACATGAGGCTCTTTAGCTCCTCTCCAGTGGCTCCCTGTGGATTTTTAAAAATGGAAATGAATAACTGTTTTTTGTTTACTTTTTCATTTTTATTTATCATTGTTGTAGGTCTATGGTACGACGGTACGACGGAGTATTAGGGCCACATTGAGGAAAAAAAATAAATCTGAGATTTCGAGAATAAAGTCATAATATTACGAGAATAAAGTCAGAAGTTTAAGAGAATAAAGTTATAATATTATAAAGTAGTAATTTTACGTGTTATTTTCTTTTTTCTCGTACAGTTATGACTTTATTCTCGTAATATTATGACTTTTTTTCTCGTTAAGTTATAACATTATTCTCGTAATATTACGACTTTTTTTACTCATAAAGTTATGACTTTATTCTCGTAATATTACGACTTTTTTTCTCGTAAAGTTATGACTTTATTCTCGTAACATTACGACTTTTTTTCTCGTAAAGTTATGACTTTATTCTCGTAATATTACAACTTTTTTTCTGGAAAAGTTATGACTTTATTCCCTTAATATTACGACTTTTTTCTCGTAAAGTTATGACTTTATTCTCGTAATATTACGACTTTTTTTCTCGTAAAGTTATGACTTTATTCTCATAATATTACAACTTTTTTTACCAGTTAAGTTATGACTTTATTCTCGTAATATTACGACTTTTTTTCTCGTAAAGTTATGACATTATTCTCGTAGTATTACGACTTTTTTTCTCTTAAAGTTATGACTTTATTCTCGGAATATTACAACTTTTTTTACTCGTTAAGTTATGACTTTATTCTCGGTATATTACGACTATTTCTCGTAATATTATCTCTCTATTCTGGAAATCTCAGATGTTTTTTCCCTCAATGTGACCCTAATACTCCGTAGTACATTTGCTCTTGGGCCTTCACTGCATTAGACTTATATACTATATACTTAGACTATAAACTGTGTTACTTTCACCACAATGATCAAATGTTTTGCGGCTCCAGACAGATTTTTTTGTTTTTGTTTTTGCCTAAAATGGCTCTTTTGATAGTAAAGGTTGCTGACCCATGATTTAGATGGATAGGGAGTTGGCCCCCCCCATGGCGAGCTGGTTTCAGTCCAGCTGGGTTTAGCGTTATACACAAACATGCACACAGTGTTGGCCTCCTGTGAGCTGCCTCACCTGACACAAATGTCCTTCCAAAAATCCGTCCTCCAAAATCAATTTGTGCTTCATTCGTTGATATGAGGTCACCTTTGTTGATTCCCTCTCTGCAGACCAAAGAGTCTCCTCGTGGCCTACTTCAGTCACACACACACACATACACACACACACACACACACATGATTAGTTTCCATCACTTTAGAGGACATTACATTGACTTACATTCATTTCCTGGAGACTTACCCTGACCCTAACCGTAACCTAAACCTAAACCTAACCTTCAACCAAGTCTTCACCCAAAAATGTAATAATTTACGTTATGGAGACGTGCATACTGTCCCTAAAAGGAAGGCGAGTCTTCACAATGTGACTGTGTAAACAGATTTATTCCCCCACAACATGAGTATTAACAACACACACTATATTATACTATAGTACCTAAGAAGGACATACACACACACAAGTAGCCGTCCAAACCAACATCACAAGACGTTTTAATCAGCCGGTGACTTATTGATCACGCTGCACAAATTGCTGGGTTTTTTTACCTCCAACTATTGATCTAAAAAACTGTCTCTCACAACACACCTTCATGCTCTATTTCACAGACACCCCATCTGACTGAATCATGCAGGCCATTCATTGTGAATCTGTAGGGAACTGATCTGATGCCATGCCGAATCCCGCTGTATCCCTCTGGCCTGCTTTTTTTACATTCCTGGGGTCGGGGGGGTTGAAACATTTCCAGGCTGCTCATCGATCAAAGGCTCTGTGTGTCGGTTGATATGTTGAAAGAGTCGGACACATACTGGCAGAAGTGCAAACACTTAATAAAAATGTTGTGAGACTGGAAACCTAAATGTTTTTATGTTTTTTGGCTTAGATGCCCAAGGATTCATATAACTGTTGAGCCAACAGTGATCTATCAATAACATTTATCTATCAGACAAACAAAAACAGTGTGTGAATCCATCACTAAAGAACACCAAGTCATTTAAATGTTGAGCTGCAATACGGGATGCAAGCAACTTGTATATTCAGTGTACGTTCTACTGATTCTGTTATAGCAACGTGTCATTTTAAATAATCGTTCTATGGTTCTACAAGATCTTTAATTCATAGCACAACTAAGTGCTTTGACAGAGACAGTGAAAGCAAAATGCTATGTTGAGATAAAGCTTCTGGTAACCCAGAAACACAGCTGGAAACATGTCAGCTCTGATTGTTTGTTCACTGCTCCCTCTCCATAAAAGAAGAGACGATGTACAAACTCTCTCTAGTAGAGAAGGATCGGCTGCCAGAGGAGGAGAGACTCTGCTCACAGTGAGACAGACAAGACGAAGAGTCAGAACTACATTTCCTCACCTCGTGCCCCAAATACCAGGCTCAGAGAATTCCCAATGTAATAAAAAATACACCCTGAATCTGAGAACATAACAGACATAGAGAAACTCCTATAGTTACTTGGAGAAATGCCCAAATATGAGATGATTTCAGCAAAGTGTATCACCAGGACAGCCATTTTGTCCTGAGTGAATATATATCAACTGTATTATTAATCAGTGCACATATAAATGTTTCTTATACCAAAAGATGACTGGTGTATTTCAAGTAGTCTGTGAGTTAATGCCTTTGCACACCAAGTCCGTATTTTTCGTCCTAAATTGTTGCATGATTAAAAATAAACCAAACCTCACATTTTGTCAATCCAATTTACACACCATTTACGTTTTTGGAACAGGTTCAATTTTCTGTGTTTTTTCGCACCCATCAAAAGCCAAAAGAGGGTTGTTTGACCACTCAGAGTCGTCGTCTTCACCGTGCAAACATCAATGATTTATACGTGTAAGAAGCTACAAACAGTACCTTTTAACATTATCAACAACGCCATAAATGTCATCATCATCATGGATATCCTAATCAACATCAGCAACATCCTCAATATAATCAAAATCATCGTTATCAACATCATCAACAGCATCGGTGTCATCGGGTGAGGAGCTGTCCATGAAAGAGCTGTTGGGTCTTTAGCTTTTTCTTAAAGGTTTAAAGGGATTCTGCGGATCCTGAATAATGACCTAAAAGAATACAGAGATGCAGAATTTAAAGATAGATTGTGGCAGGTGATCGCAGAACAACTTGGAATCTGGGCTGGTCTCAAAACAACGGATGTACGAAAGATTAGGCAGTATAGTGATTGAGCTCTAGGCAGCTAAACGATAGCTTCTTGCTAATGTCATTTATTCATTAGCCCTATTGGGCCTAGCGCTATCCATCACACCCGCGTAATTAATTCTGTTTTGTCTTGTATAGTGAATTTTCTCAACGAAGAGAATAATAAAATGTTATAATGGAGCCCGGTCTCCCCTACTCCCTCACAAAGCTACACGTTTACATAGGTTACACAAACACACAGAGACCCTCAAACTCTGGGTCTTTTATTGGGTTTTCAGTGAGTTCAGTGAGACGAAAGAGAGATTACCCACAGCCACAAATCCAGAAGCTCATTATCTTATCAGGTGTGGCCTCATCACATCTTTAACTACACACAGAGACACACACACACACACACACACACACACATGGAAACACACACAAGGATAAACAAAGACAATCACACAACTGGGACAAAGACCTGACCCTCTTGTAGGTAATAACTAGGACAGACGTCATGAAAGCTAAATCTGAGCAGTGCTCATGTCTTACAATCAAAGTGGACACACACACACACACACACACACACACACACACACACACACAAACACTAAACATGGACATTTATTCACCTTGCAAATTCTATTCTATTATTCTATAACACATGAAAACATAGAAGAGTAAAAATATTATTTAATTCTGCAATAAATGAAGCAATTTATGAATATTTACATATCATCACATTTTAAGTTGATATGGTGAACTTGCAGCTTGCAATGTTTTAGTGTTGTTTTTTCATTTTATAACAAATTTCGCACCTTTTTCAAGTATTTCTTTTCAATCACTCTCTGAGTTTATTGTAGTGTTGCATGTTTCCAGAACAATGCTTCTTTGGAGACATTATGTTCAAGTGAGAAGCAGCCGGTGCTCTGTGTGGTTTTCATCGTGGGCCAGCAGGTTGAGTTTTTAGAGGGAAACCTACTGTTTTGCTAAAGGGCAGAAAGACCCAGCTGTTGTAGCTCTGAACAAACTGTGCTCTTTGGAAGGTAAGGTGCTCTACAAAATGTCTTTCTCCTCATTAAAGACAAAACCTGACCAGATATATAAAGACTTTCTTCATGCGTGGGACATGTGGCTTTAATAAGGCACTGAGAGGGGCTATCTGACATCTTCAACATGTTTTTATTTGTACCCCCAGTTTGACAGATCTGCATTAAAACACCATTAGACCAGTGCGGTCATTTATGTGTTGTCAGCATTAAGATCATGTGCTGTACTGCCAACACTATGATTGCACATTTCGGTCCAAGCAGCCACAACAATTCAAGCTGTGGAACGAGTGGCGGAGCGAGTCTTGGTTGAGCAACACTTCCACTCTGTGGACAGTCAGTGTAATGTCTGAGCTCAGAGTACTGAGAGTTATACTTGCTTTAGAGTAGTGAACTTTAACCTCTTAAGGTAAGGAGAAGCTTAATAGTTGTTAAAATCATCTTATTCCACACTGTCTGACGGTATCATATATTCTGTATTGTTGGTGAGATGGCTTTAAGAGGTAATATCACAGAGCTGCAATTTTATGTACAAACAGTAGTCAAAAATAAGATATTTAGACCTTACAAACAAGACACATATCATCAGATATAAAATAAGCAACAACAACCTGCTGTTTTCAGAATAGAAGGTGACTGTTACATATCTCCTGATTAAAGTAATGTTTTTCTTGTTTCCAGTTTTAGTTAGTATTTCCTGTTTTATCTTGGTAAACTCACCTTCGTCTCTCATTTCAGATCCTTCACTTCCTGCCCCTGTTTGTGATTACATGCTGATTTACCCTGATTACCCCTCCTCCCTTGTGTATTCAGTAAGGGTGTGACGATTCACTCAGCTCACGATACAATACGATACACGATATTGGGTTCACGATCTCGATACGATACAATATTATAACAATAATACACGTGTTTACAGTTAGCTGTTAGCCGCCGAGCTAAACAAGATATGACTTGTACTCAGCCTCCTTAGGCCTTGCAGAGCAGCAGGAAGAGGCTGGAGCTTTAGCAACGGAGCCTGTATGTACTAGTAACTATTATGCCCTGATATCGCGATTCAGTTTTTCGTCTCGACGATGCATATTGTCCCGTTTTTATATCGCGATATTTCGTGGCACGATATTTCATCACACCCCAGCGTTTCTGACCTTTGTTCCTTTTAAACCTTGCTTCCTTTTACTACGATTTTTGCCCGGTGTTTTTGGATACTTTTGTCTGTTTTGGTCTGATCACCTGTGTACCGAACCTTTTTGCAAGTAAAGACGTTTTATTATACCTGTCTTGCGTTTTCTGATTCCTCGTCTGTTGGCCCTGTGTGATAGTGACAGGTAAAATTTGAAAAGCCAATGACTGCTGGGGAGGAAAACCTCCACCCTGAAGGAGGCAAATGGAACTATTTACTGTAAGGATTACAGGGAGTCTAGTAAGATAGACTGCCTTTTCTCTGCAGATCATTCTGAATACATATTAAAAATTATATTGATATTGATTTAGATCCGTTGCTTCACGAGAGGGAGATTGAACCTTTTTACGCGTTGATGGGTTGAGATGAAATATTGTATTTAGTGTATTTTGAAAAGTTTGTTGTGTATTTTGTAATTATGGTAACTTATATTTCTCTTGTAAATTTCTGTAAAACACTAAAGATAATTATTGTATTTTGTAAAAACTACTCTAAAGAGGTGATGTAATCTCAGTTTTTGCTTTTACAAATACAATCCCTCACACTATGTAAATGATTACATGTAGAGAATAAATGATTTTGTCAAATGTTTAAACTTTTCTGTGTGCACCACATCCTTCACATTGATGAACCCAAAATGTTTTTTCTTCATAAATCTGGACGTAACAACAACAACAACAAGCTCCACTGACTCATCACCGCTGTCTGAAGGCAGTCAGCAGAGTGGAAAATAGGGTCCTGAAGGGCCCATCTCACCGCCTCCACTGTTCCTGTAAGGTTTCCTCACAGGTCACAGATTCTCGGGCTAAAAGGAACTGTTTTAAGAACATTTTTATACCCGCTGAGAAAGTTCAGCCCACGCTTCACATCATATACACTCTACTAGAAAAACTACTGGACCCTGATTTAAAAGGCACTTTACTAATTGTATCTGCACTCTGTGCACTGTACTGTGATAACATGTTTTTATTTCCTGGTTTTTGAAGGGCAAATTTTACACCCTTAAATGAGTGGACAGTAAAGTTGGACTATAAATCTGAATTAATTGAATTAAAGCAATTAAAGTGCAACGTTTTTGGAAAGATTTCTGGAGGCAAAATAATGCCAAAGTAGTCAGACTACATTACAAAGCCTGTGATCCGGTGGATTTATGGCCATATATGGTCCTAACACATTATGTGCAACAGCTCCCGTTTGAAACCTTCCTTTCTTCTCACCCTGTCTGTGACCTTACACAACCTATCATCCTCCACATCAGACAAAACACACAAAAAATCAGATCAGCGTCTGCATAATTCATCCTAATCAAGCCTGTTCTTTATATTCTAATACTGTGGGAGAGGTGGAGGGCAGAGGGAGCGTGTTGTGAAAAGCCTGAATGGAGCCATTAATGTTTCATGATCTTTTGATGTGCCTTTATGTCAGGTAGGAACTAAAAACAAGCACGGCAGCCAACAACGTGTGACTGTGTGTGTGGGGATGGGGGGGGTGGGGGGGGGAGGCTGGACAGTCTTGAGAGGCAGGGGAAAGGTGTTTCAACGGCTCAAAGAGACGCCTTGCTTTGGTGCATTAATTGGAAATGTTTCTATTATTTTTCCACACTGATTATGCTAAAAAGCTTTGCTTCACAGGCACATAACTAACATGGTCAAAAGCTACTAGTAAGGTAAGCAGAAATATACACCTTTGCATGTGCAATGCATGTCACACACACGTCCGCGTGTCATGTGACAATACCAACCCTGTCTCCAACAAAATTAGGTTCCAATACAACTAAACTGCATTCTCAATTACATTTTGAACATAGACTGTATATAAGAAGTGGACGTAGTCACCATGACGTCACCCATTAGTTTGTGGAAAAGTCATAGTATAGTATATTCTAAAAAATTATGAAAAGGTCATAGTATAGTATTTCGAAAAACGATGATAAAAAAATTCATGTATATATATACATATATATCATGTATAGTATGTCGAAAAATGTCATAGTACAGTATGTAGCAAAAAAGTGAAAAAAGTCATAGTATAGAATGACAAAAAAAAGTAGAAAAAAAGGCATACTATAGTATGTCAAAAAAGGTGATACAAAATTATAGTATTGTATTTAAAAAAAAAATCATAATATAGTATGTTGAAAAAAGTAATAAAAAAGTCATTTTATAGTATGTTGAAATAAAGTCATAGTATAGTATGTAAAAAAAAATCATAATATAGTATGTAAAAAAAAAGTGAAAAAAAAGTCATTGTATAGTATGTCGAATAAAGTGATTAAAGAAAGTCATGGCATAGTATGTTGAAAGAAATTATAAAAAAAAGTAATATTATATTATGTCGAAAGAAATTATAAAAAAGTCATAGTATGGTATATCTATAAAGTTGTAGCATAGTATGTTGAAAAAAGTGATAAAAAAAGTCATAGTATAGTATGTTTAAAATGTCACAGTATAGTATGTAAAAAAAAAGTGATAAAAAAGTCACAGTATAGTACGTTGAAAAAGTTATAGTATAATAGGTCGAAAAAAGTCATAGTATAGTATGTAGAAAAAAAGTGATAAAAAAAGTCATGGTAAAGTAAGTCGCAAAAATGTATAGTATAGTCGAAGAAAAGCGATAAAAAATTCATAGTATAGTATGTTGAAAAAATTGATAAAAAAAAGTCAAAGTATAGTTTGACGAAAAAATCATAATATAATACAGTATGTATTTTTTGGACAAAAAGTCAAAGAATAGTATGTTGAAAGATTCTATGAAAAAAAGTCATAGTAAATTATGTCGAAAAAATGTTATGAATAAAAAGTCATAGTATAGTATGTCGAAAACTTTCATTAAAAAAAGTCATAGTATATTATGTCGAAGAAATTGATAAAAAAGTAAAAGTATAGTATGTTGAAAAAATCATAATATAATACAGTATGTCAAAAAAAGTGATAAAAAAAATTCATTGAATAGTATGTTGAAAAAAAGTCATAGTATAGAATGTTGAAAAAAGTGATTAAAAAAATCATTGTATAGTATGTTGAAAAAAATTTAAAAAAAGGCATAGTATAGTATGTCCAAAAAAGTGTTAAGAAAGTCATTGTATAATAGGTCGAAAAAAGTGATAAAAAAGTCATCGTGTAGTATGTCGAATAAAGTAATGAAAAATTCATAGAATAGTATGTTGAAAAAAGTCATTGTATAGTATGTTGAAAAACATTATTAAAAATTCATAGCATGGTATGTCGAAAAAAGTGATAAAAAATGTCATGGTATAGTATGTTGAAAAAAATCATTATATAGTATGTCAAAAAAATTGATGAAAAAGTCATAGTATAGTATGTTGAAAAAAGTCACAGTATAGTATTTAAAAAAAAAAGTGATAAAAGGGTCATAGTATAGTATGTCGAAAAAAATGATATTATGGTATGTCGAAAAAAATGATAAAAAAAATTGATTAATAATACAAAATAATAACCTAGTCATAATATAGTATATATAAAAAAGTTACAGTATAATATGTTGAAAAAAGTGATAGAAAATGTCATAGTATAGTATGTCCAAAAAGTCATAGTATAGTATGTACAAAAAGTCATAGTATAGTATGTAGAAGAAAAGTGATTAAAAAAAAAAAAAAATTGATAAAACAGTCAAAGTATAATATGTCTATAAAAGTCATTGTATAGTATGTTGAAAAAATTGATAAAAAAAAGTCATTGTAAAGTATATTGATAAAAAGTCATAGTATAGTATGTCGAAAAAAGTGATGAAAAAAGTCATTGTATAGTATGTTGAAAAAAAGTCATAGTATAGTATGTTGAAAGATTTTATGAAAAAAAGTGATAGTATAGTATGTCAAAAATGTTCATGAAAAAAAGTCATAGTATTGTATGTCGAAAAATTCTATGAAAAAAAGTCATAGTGTAGTATGTCAAAAAATGTTCTGAAAAAAAAATCATAGTATTGTATGTCGAAAATTTACATGAAAAAAAGTCATAGTATAATATGTTGAAAGATTTTATGAAAAAAAGTGATAGTATAGTATGTCAAAAATGTTCATGAAAAAAAGTCATAGTATTGTATGTCGAAAAATTCTATGAAAAAAAGTCATAGTGTAGTATGTCAAAAAATGTTCTGAAAAAAAAATCATAGTATTGTATGTCGAAAATTTACATGAAAAAAAGTCATAGTATAATATGTTGAAAGATTTTATGAAAAAAAGTGATAGTATAGTATGTCAAAAAAATTGATGAAAAAGTCATAGTATAGTATGTTGAAAAAAGTCACAGTATAGTATTTAAAAAAAAAAGTGATAAAAGGGTCATAGTATAGTATGTCGAAAAAAATGATATTATGGTATGTCGAAAAAAATGATAAAAAAAATTGATTAATAATACAAAATAATAACCTAGTCATAATATAGTATATATAAAAAAGTTACAGTATAATATGTTGAAAAAAGTGATAGAAAATGTCATAGTATAGTATGTCCAAAAAGTCATAGTATAGTATGTACAAAAAGTCATAGTATAGTATGTAGAAGAAAAGTGATTAAAAAAAAAAAAAAATTGATAAAACAGTCAAAGTATAATATGTCTATAAAAGTCATTGTATAGTATGTTGAAAAAATTGATAAAAAAAAGTCATAATAAAGTATATTGATAAAAAGTCATAGTATAGTATGTCAAAAAAAGTGATGAAAAAAGTCATTGTATAGTATGTTGAAAAAAAGTCATAGTTTAGTATGTTGAAAGATTTTATGAAAAAAAGTCATAGTATAGTATGTCAAAAATGTTCATGAAAAAAAGTCATAGTATAGTATGTCGAAAAATTCTATGAAAAAAAGTCATAGTATAGTATGTCAAAAAATGTTCTGAAAAAAAAATCATAGTATTGTATGTCGAAAATTTACATGAAAAAAAGTCATAGTATAATATGTTGAAAGATTTTATGAAAAAAAGTCATAGTATAATATGTCGAAAATGTTCATCAAAAAAAGTCATAGTATAGTATGTCGAAAAATTCTATGAAAAAAAGTCATAGTGTAGTATGTCAAAAAATTCTCTGAAAAAAAAGTCATAGTATAGTATTTCGAAAATTTTATGAAAAAAAGTCATAGTATAATATGTCGAACATGTTCATGAAAAAAAGTCATAGTGTAGTATGTCAAATTCTATGAAAAAAAGTCATAGTGTAGTATATCGAAACATTTTATGAAAAAAGTCAAAATATAGTATGTCGAAAATTTAATGAAAAAAAAGTCATAGTATAATATGTCAAAAATGTACATGAAAAAAAGTCAAAGTATAGTGTGTCGAAAAACTCTATGAAAAAAAGTCATAGTATAGTATGTCGAAAAATTCTATGAAAAAAAGTCATAGTATAGTATATCGAAACATTTTATGAAAAAAGTCATAGTATAGTATGTTGAAAATTTTCATGAAAAAAGTAATAGTATTATATGTTGAAAATATTTATGAAAAAAGTCATAGTATAGTATGTCGAAAAATGTTGTGAAAAAAGTCATAGTATAGTATGTTGAAAATTTTCATGAAAAAAGTAATAGAATAATATGTTGAACATTTTTATGAAAAAAAGTCATAGTATAGTATGTCGAAAAATTCTATGAAAAAAAGTCATAGTATAGTATGTCAAAAAATGTTCTGAAAAAAAAATCATAGTATTGTATGTCGAAAATTTACATGAAAAAAAGTCATAGTATAATATGTTGAAAGATTTTATGAAAAAAAGTGATAGTATAGTATGTCAAAAATGTTCATGAAAAAAAGTCATAGTATTGTATGTCGAAAAATTCTATGAAAAAAAGTCATAGTGTAGTATGTCAAAAAATGTTCTGAAAAAAAAAACATAGTATTGTATGTCGAAAATTTACATGAAAAAAAGTCATAGTATAGTATGTTGAAAATTTTTTGTGAAAAAAAGTCAAAGTATAGTATGTCGAAAATGTTCATGAAAAAAAGTAATAGTATAATATGTTGAACATTTTTATGAAAAAAAGTCATAGTATAGTATGTCGAAAAATGTTGTGAAAAAAGTCATAGTATAGTATGTCGAAAAATTCTATGAAAAAAAGTCATAGAATATTATGTCGAAAGATTTTATGGAAAAAGTCATAGTGTAGTATGTCAAAAATTTTCATGAAAAAAAGTCATAGTGTAGTATGTCAAAAAATGTAATGAAAAAAAAGTCATAGTATAGTATGTCGAAAATTTAATGAAAAAAAAGTCATAGTATAATATGTCGAAAATTTTCTTGAAAAAAAGTCATAGTATAGTATGTCGAAAAATTATATGAAAAAAAGTCATAGTATAGTATATCGAAAAATTTTACGAAAAAAGTCACAGTATAGTATTTAAAAAAAAGTGATAAAAAGGTCATAGTATAGAATGTCGAAAAAAATGATATTATGGTATGTCGAAAAAAATGATAAAAAAAATTAATTAATAATAAAAAAAAATAACCTAGTCATAATATAGTATATATAAAAAAGTTATAGTATAATATGTTGAAAAAAGTGATAGAAAATGTCATAGTAGAGTATGTCCAAAAAGTCTTGGTATAATATGTAGAAGAAAAGTGATTAAAAAAAAAAAAAAAATTGATAAAACAGTCAAACTATTATATGTCGATAAAAGTCATTGTATAGTATGTTGAAAAAAAGTCATAGTATAGTATGTTGTAAAATGTTATGAAAAAAAGTCAAAGTATAGTATGTCGAAAATTTTCAGGAAAAAAAGTCAAAGTATATTATGTCGAAAAATGTTATGAAAAAAAAGTCATAGTATAGTATGTCGAAATTTTTCAGAAAAAAAGTCAAAGTATAGTATGTTGAAAAATGTTATGAAAAAAAGTCAAAGTATAGTATGTCGAAAATTTTCAGGAAGAAAAGTTATAGTATAATATGTCGAAAGATTTTATGAAAAAAGTCATAGTGTATTATATCAAAATTTTTCATGAAAAAAAGTCATAGCATAGTATGTCGTAAAATTCTATGAAAAAAAGTCATAGTATAGTATGTCGAAAAATTCTATGAAAAAAGTCATAGTATAGTATGTTGAACATTTTTGAGAAAAAAAGTCAAAGTATAGTATGTCGAAAATGTAATGAAAAAAATCATAGTATAATATTTCGAAAATGTTCATGAAAAAAAGTCATAGTATTGTATGTCAAAAAATGTTATGAAAAAAAAGTCATAGTATAGTATGTCAAAAAATTTTATGAAAAAAAAGTCATAGTATAGTATGTCGAAAATGTTCATGAAAAAAAGTCATAGTATAGTATGTCAAAAAATGTTATAAAAAAAAAGTCATAGTATAGTATGTCGAAAATTTAATGAAAAAAAAGTCATAGTATAATATGTCAAAAATTTACATGAAAAAAAGTCAGAGTATAGTATGACGAAAATTCTATGAAAAAAAGTCATAGTATAGTATGTCAAAAAATGTTATGAAAAAAAAGTCATAGTATAGTATGTCGAAAATTTAATGAAAAAAATCATAGTATAATATTTCGAAAAGGTTCATGAAAAAAAGTCATAGTATAGCATGTCAAAAATTTACATGAAAAAAAGTCATAGTATATTATGTCGAAAAATGTTATGAAAAAAAAGTCATAGTATAGTATGTCGAAAAATTCTATGAAAATAAGTCATAGTATATTATGTCGAAAAATGCTATGAAAAAAGTCATAGTATAGCATGTCGAAAAATTCTATGAAAAAAAGTCATAGTATAGTATGTTATATGTCGATAAAAGTCATTGTATAGTATGTTGAAAAAATTGATAAAAAAGTCATTGTATAGTATATTGAAAAAAAGTCATAGTATAGTCTGTCGAAAAAAGTTATGAAAAAAGTCATTGTATAGTATGTTGAAAAAAAGTCATAGTATAGTATGTTGAACATTTTTGGGACAAAAAGTCATAGTATATTATGTCGAAAATTTAATGAAAGAAAAGTCATAGTATAATATGTCGAAAATGTTCATGAAAAAAAGTCATAGTATAGTATGTTAAAACATTTTATGAAAAAAAAGTCATAGTATAGTATGTCGAAAATGTAATGAAAAAAAAGTCATAGTATTGTATGTCAAAAAATGTTATGAAAAAAAAGTCATAGTATAGTATGTCGAAATTTTTCAGAAAAAAAAGTAATAGTATAATATGTTGATAATTTTTTTGAAAAAAAGTCATAGTATAGTATGTCGCAAAATGTTGTGAAAAAAGTCATAGTATAGTATGTCGAAAAATTCTATGAAAAAAAGTCATAGTATATTATGTCGAAAAATGCTATGAAAAAAGTCATAGTATAGCATGTCGAAAAAATTCTATGAAAAAAAGTCATATTGTAGTATGTTGAAAAATTCTTTGAAAAACAGTCATAGTATAGTATGTCAAAAAATGTTATGAAAAAAAAGTCATAGTATAGTATGTCGAAAATGTAATAAAAAAAAAGTCATAGTATAATATGTCGAAAATGTTCATGAAAAAAAGTCATAGTATAGTATGTCAAAAAATGTTATGAAAAAAAAGTCATAGTATAGTATGTCGAAAATTTAATGAAAAAAAAGTCATAGTATAATATGTCAAAAATTTACATGAAAAAAAGTCAGAGTATAGTATGTCGAAAATTCTATGAAAAAAAGTCATAGTATAGTATGTCAAAAAATGTTATGAAAAAAAGTCATAGTATAGTATGTCGAAAATTTAATGAAAAAAATCATAGTATAATATTTCGAAAATGTTCATGAAAAAAAGTCATAGTATAGCATGTCAAAAATTTACATGAAAAAAAGTCATAGTATAGTATGTCGAAAAATGTTATGAAAAAAAAGTCATAGTATAGTATGTCGAAATTTTTCAGAAAAAAAAGTAATAGTTTATTATGTCGAAAAATGTTATGAAAAAAAAGTCATAGTATAGTATGTCGAAATTTTTCAGAAAAAAAAGTAATTGTATAATATGTTGATAATTTTTTTGAAAAAAAGTCATAGTATAGTATGTCGCAAAATGTTGTGAAAAAGTCATAGAAGAGTATATCGAAAAATTTTATGAAAAAAAGTCATAGTATATTATGTCGAAAATGTTCATGAAAAAAAGTCTTAGTATAGTATGTCGAAAAATTCTATGAAAAAAAGTCATAGTATAGTATGTCGAAAATGTAATGAAAAAAAGTGATAAAAAGGTCATAGTATAGTATGTCGAAAAAAATGATAAAAAAAATTAATTAATAATAAAAAATAATAACCTAGTCATAATATAGTATATATAAAAAAGTTATAGTATAATATGTTGAAAAAAGTGATAGAAAATGTCATAGTATAGTATGTCCAAAAAGTCATAGTATAGTATGTCCAAAAAGTCATAGTATAGTATGTAGAAGAAAAGTGATTAAAAAAAAAAAAAATGTATAAAACAGTCAAAGTATTATATGTCGATAAAAGTCATTTTATATTATGTTGAAAAAATTTATAAAAAAGTCATTGTATAGTATATTGAAAAAAAGTCATAGTATAGTATGTCGAAAAAAGTGATGAAAATAGTCATTGTATAGTATGTTGAAAAAAAGTCATAGTATAGTATGTCGAAAATTTAATGAAAAAAATCATAGTATAATATTTCGAAAATGTTCATGAAAAAAAGTCATAGTATAGTATGTTGAACATTTTTGGGACAAAAAGTCATAGTATATTATGTCGAAAATTTAATGAAAAAAAAGTCATAGTATAATATGTCGAAAATGTTCATGAAAAAAGGCCATAGTATGGTATGTCAAAAAATTATATGAAAAAAAAGTCATAGTATATAATGTCGAAAATTTAATGAAAAAAAGTCAGTATAATATGTCGAAAATGTTCATGAAAAAAAGTCATAGTATAATATGTCAAAAATTTACATGAAAAAAAGTCAGAGGATAGTATGCCGAAAATTCTATGAAAAAAAGTCATAGTATAGTATGTCAAAAAATGTTATGAAAAAAAAGTCAGTATAGTATGTCGAAAATTTAATGAAAAAAATCATAGTATAATATTTCGAAAATGTTCATGAAAAAAAGTCATAGTATAGCATGTCAAAAATTTACATGAAAAAAAGTCATAGTATAGTATGTCGAAAAATGTTATGAAAAAAAAGTCATAGTATATTATGTCGAAAATGTTCATGAAAAAAAGTCTTAGTATAGTATGTCGAAAAATTCTATGAAAAAAAGTCTTAGTATAGTATGTCGAAAAATTCGATGAAAAAAAGTCATAGTATAGTATGTCGAAAATGTAATGAAAAAAAGTGATAAAAAGGTCATAGTATAGTATGTCGAAAAAAATGATAAAAAAAATTAATTAATAATAAAAAATAATAACCTAGTCATAATATAGTATATATAAAAAAGTTATAGTATAATATGTTGAAAAAAGTGATAGAAAATGTCATAGTATAGTATGTCCAAAAAGTCATAGTATAGTATGTCCAAAAAGTCATAGTATAGTATGTAGAAGAAAAGTGATTAAAAAAAAAAAAAAATGTATAAAACAGTCAAAGTATTATATGTCGATAAAAGTCATTGTATAGTATGTTGAAAAAATTGATAAAAAAGTCATTGTATAGTATATTGAAAAAAAGTCATAGTATAGTCTGTCGAAAAAAGTTATGAAAAAAGTCATTGTATAGTATGTTGAAAAAAAGTCATAGTATAGTATGTTGAACATTTTTGGGACAAAAAGTCATAGTATATTATGTCGAAAATTTAATGAAAGAAAAGTCATAGTATAATATGTCGAAAATGTTCATGAAAAAAAGTCATAGTATAGTATGTTAAAACATTTTATTAAAAAAAAGTCATAGTATAGTATGTCGAAAATGTAATGAAAAAAAAGTCATAGTATTGTATGTCAAAAAATGTTATGAAAAAAAAGTCATAGTATAGTATGTCGAAATTTTTCAGAAAAAAAAGTAATAGTATAATATGTTGATAATTTTTTTGAAAAAAAGTCATAGTATAGTATGTCGCAAAATGTTGTGAAAAAAGTCATAGTATAGTTTGTCGAAAAATTCTATGAAAAAAAGTCATAGTATATTAAGTCGAAAAAATGCTATGAAAAAAGTCATAGTATAGCATGTCGAAAAAATTCTATGAAAAAAAGTCATAGTATAGTATGTTGAAAAATTCTTTGAAAAAAAGTCATAGTATAGTATGTCAAAAAATGTTATGAAAAAAAAGTCATAGTATAGTATGTCGAAAATGTAATAAAAAAAAAGTCATAGTATAATATGTCGAAAATGTTCATGAAAAAAAGTCATAGTATAGTATGTCAAAAAATGTTATGAAAAAAAAGTCATAGTAAAGTATGTCGAAAATTTAATGAAAAAAAAGTCATAGTATAATATGTCAAAAATTTACATGAAAAAAAGTCAGAGTATAGTATGTCGAAAATTCTATGAAAAAAAGTCATAGTATAGTATGTCAAAAAATGTTATGAAAAAAAGTCATAGTATAGTATGTCGAAAATTTAATGAAAAAAATCATAGTATAATATTTCGAAAATGTTCATGAAAAAAAGTCATAGTATAGCATGTCAAAAATTTACATGAAAAAAAGTCATAGTATAGTATGTCGAAAAATGTTATGAAAAAAAAGTCATAGTATAGTATGTCGAAATTTTTCAGAAAAAAAAGTAATAGTTTATTATGTCGAAAAATGTTATGAAAAAAAAGTCATAGTATAGTATGTCGAAATTTTTCAGAAAAAAAAGTAATTGTATAATATGTTGATAATTTTTTTGAAAAAAAGTCATAGTATAGTATGTCGCAAAATGTTGTGAAAAAGTCATAGAAGAGTATATCGAAAAATTCTATGAAAAAAAGTCATAGTATATTATGTCGAAAATGTTCATGAAAAAAAGTCTTAGTATAGTATGTCGAAAAATTCTATGAAAAAAAGTCATAGTATAGTATGTCGAAAATGTAATGAAAAAAAGTGATAAAAAGGTCATAGTATAGTATGTCGAAAAAAATGATAAAAAAAATTAATTAATAATAAAAAATAATAACCTAGTCATAATATAGTATATATAAAAAAGTTATAGTATAATATGTTGAAAAAAGTGATAGAAAATGTCATAGTATAGTATGTCCAAAAAGTCATAGTATAGTATGTCCAAAAAGTCATAGTATAGTATGTAGAAGAAAAGTGATTAAAAAAAAAAAAATGTATAAAACAGTCAAAGTATTATATGTCGATAAAAGTCATTGTATAGTATGTTGAAAAAATTGATAAAAAAGTCATTGTATAGTATATTGAAAAAAAGTCATAGTATAGTATGTCGAAAAAAGTGATGAAAATAGTCATTGTATAGTATGTTGAAAAAAAGTCATAGTATAGTATGTCGAAAATTTAATGAAAAAAATCATAGTATAATATTTCGAAAATGTTCATGAAAAAAAGTCATAGTATAGTATGTTGAACATTTTTGGGACAAAAAGTCATAGTATATTATGTCGAAAATTTAATGAAAAAAAAGTCATAGTATAATATGTCGAAAATGTTCATGAAAAAAGGCCATAGTATGGTATATCAAAAAATTATATGAAAAAAAAGTCATAGTATATAATGTCGAAAATTTAATGAAAAAAAGTCAGTATAATATGTCGAAAATGTTCATGAAAAAAAGTCATAGTATAATATGTCAAAAATTTACATGAAAAAAAGTCAGAGGATAGTATGCCGAAAATTCTATGAAAAAAAGTCATAGTATAGTATGTCAAAAAATGTTATGAAAAAAAAGTCAGTATAGTATGTCGAAAATTTAATGAAAAAAATCATAGTATAATATTTCGAAAATGTTCATGAAAAAAAGTAATAGTATAGTATGTCGAAAAATGTTATGAAAAAAAAGTCATAGTATAGTATGTCGAAAATTTCATGAAAAAAAGTCTTAGTATAGTATGTCGAAAAATTCTATGAAAAAAAGTCTTAGTATAGTATGTCGAAAAATTCGATGAAAAAAAGTCATAGTATAGTATGTCGAAAATGTAATGAAAAAAAGTGATAAAAAGGTCATAGTATAGTATGTCGAAAAAAATGATAAAAAAAATTAATTAATAATAAAAAATAATAACCTAGTCATAATATAGTATATATAAAAAAGTTATAGTATAATATGTTGAAAAAAGTGATAGAAAATGTCATAGTATAGTATGTCCAAAAAGTCATAGTATAGTATGTCCAAAAAGTCATAGTATAGTATGTAGAAGAAAAGTGATTAAAAAAAAAAAAAATGTATAAAACAGTCAAAGTATTATATGTCGATAAAAGTCATTGTATAGTATGTTGAAAAAATTGATAAAAAAGTCATTGTATAGTATATTGAAAAAAAGTCATAGTATAGTATGTCGAAAAAAGTGATGAAAATAGTCATTGTATAGTATGTTGAAAAAAAGTCATAGTATAGTATGTCGAAAATTTAATGAAAAAAATCATAGTATAATATTTCGAAAATGTTCATGAAAAAAAGTCATAGTATAGTATGTTGAACATTTTTGGGACAAAAAGTCATAGTATATCATGTCGAAAATTTAATGAAAAAAAAGTCATAGTATAATATGTCGAAAATGTTCATGAAAAAAAGTCATAGTATAGTATGTCAAAAAATTTTATGAAAAAAAGTCATAGTATATTATGTCGAAAATTTAATGAAAAAAAAGTTAGTATAATATGTCGAAAATGTTCATGAAAAAAAGTCATAGTATTGTATGTCAAAAAATGTTATGAAAAAAAAGTCATAGTATAGTATGTCGAAAATTTAATGAAAAAAAAGTCATAGTATAATATGTCAAAAATTTACATGAAAAAAAGTCAGAGTATAGTATGTCAAAAATTCTATGAAAAAAAGTCATAGTATAGTATGTCAAAAAATGTTATGAAAAAAAGTCATAGTATAATATGTCAAAAATTTACATGAAAAAAAGTCAGAGTATAGTATGTCAAAAATTCTATGAAAAAAAGTCATAGTATAGTATGTCAAAAAATGTTATGAAAAAAAGTCATAGTATAGTCTGTCGAAAAAAGTTATGAAAAAAGTCATTGTATAGTATGTTGAAAAAAAGTCATAGTATAGTATGTTGAACATTTTTGGGACAAAAAGTCATAGTATATTATGTCGAAAATTTAATGAAAGAAAAGTCATAGTATAATATGTCGAAAATGTTCATGAAAAAAAGTCATAGTATAGTATGTTAAAACATTTTATGAAAAAAAAGTCATAGTATAGTATGTCGAAAATGTAATGAAAAAAAAGTCATAGTATTGTATGTCAAAAAATGTTATGAAAAAAAAGTCATAGTATAGTATGTCGAAATTTTTCAGAAAAAAAAGTAATAGTATAATATGTTGATAATTTTTTTGAAAAAAAGTCATAGTATAGTATGTCGCAAAATGTTGTGAAAAAAGTCATAGTATAGTTTGTCGAAAAATTCTATGAAAAAAAGTCATAGTATATTAAGTCGAAAAAATGCTATGAAAAAAGTCATAGTATAGCATGTCGAAAAAATTCTATGAAAAAAAGTCATAGTATAGTATGTTGAAAAATTCTTTGAAAAAAAGTCATAGTATAGTATGTCAAAAAATGTTATGAAAAAAAAGTCATAGTATAGTATGTCGAAAATGTAATAAAAAAAAAGTCATAGTATAATATGTCGAAAATGTTCATGAAAAAAAGTCATAGTATAGTATGTCAAAAAATGTTATGAAAAAAAAGTCATAGTATAGTATGTCGAAAATTTAATGAAAAAAAAGTCATAGTATAGTATGTCAAAAATTTACATGAAAAAAAGTCAGAGTATAGTATGTCGAAAATTCTATGAAAAAAAGTCATAGTATAGTATGTCAAAAAATGTTATGAAAAAAAGTCATAGTATAGTATGTCGAAAATTTAATGAAAAAAATCATAGTATAATATTTCGAAAATGTTCATGAAAAAAGTCATAGTATAGCATGTCAAAAATTTACATGAAAAAAAGTCATAGTATAGTATGTCGAAAAATGTTATGAAAAAAAAGTCATAGTATAGTATGTCGAAATTTTTCAGAAAAAAAAGTAATAGTTTATTATGTCGAAAAATGTTATGAAAAAAAAGTCATAGTATAGTATGTCGAAATTTTTCAGAAAAAAAAGTAATTGTATAATATGTTGATAATTTTTTTGAAAAAAAGTCATAGTATAGTATGTCGCAAAATGTTGTGAAAAAGTCATAGAAGAGTATATCGAAAAATTCTATGAAAAAAAGTCATAGTATATTATGTCGAAAATGTTCATGAAAAAAAGTCTTAGTATAGTATGTCGAAAAATTCTATGAAAAAAAGTCATAGTATAGTATGTCGAAAATGTAATGAAAAAAAGTGATAAAAAGGTCATAGTATAGTATGTCGAAAAAAATGATAAAAAAAATTAATTAATAATAAAAAATAATAACCTAGTCATAATATAGTATATAAAAAAGTTATAGTATAATATGTTGAAAAAAGTGATAGAAAATGTCATAGTATAGTATGTCCAAAAAGTCATAGTATAGTATGTCCAAAAAGTCATAGTATAGTATGTAGAAGAAAAGTGATTAAAAAAAAAAAAAATTGATAAAACAGTCATAGTATTATATGTCGATAAAAGTCATTGTATAGTATGTTGAAAAAATTGATAAAAAAAGTCATTGTATAGTATATTGAAAAAAAGTCATAGTATAGTATGTCGAAAAAAGTGATGAAAATAGTCATTGTATAGTATGTTGAAAAAAAGTCATAGTATAGAATGTCGAAAATTTAATGAAAAAAATCATAGTATAATATGTCGAAAATTTTCATGAAAAAAAGTCATAGTATAGTATGTTGAAAAATTCTATGAAAAAAAGTCATAGTATAGTATGTTGAACATTTTTATGAAAAAAAGTCAAAGTATAGTATGTTGAAAATTTTTATGAAAAAAAGTAATAGCATAATATGTTGAACATTTTTATGAAAAAAAGTCATAGTATAGTATGTCGAAAAATGTTGTGAAAAAAGTCATAGTATAGTATGTCGAAAAATTCTATGAAAAAAAGTCATAGTATATTATGTCGAAAGATTTTATGAAAAAAAGTCATAGTATAGTATGTCAAAAATTTTCATGAAAAAAAGTCATAGTATAGTATGTTGAAAAATTCTTTGAAAAAAAGTCATATTGTAGTATGTCCAAAAATTTTATGAAAAAAAAGTCATAGTATAGTATGTCAAAAATGTCATGAAAAAAAGTCCTAGTATAATATGTCGAAAATGTTCAAGAAAAAAAGTCATAGTATAGTATGTCAAAAAATTCTATGAAAAAAAGTCATAGTATAGTATGTCGAAAATGTCATAGTATAGTATGTTGAACATTTTTGGGACAAAAAGTCATAGTATATTATGTCGAAAATTTAATGAAAAAAAAGTCATAGTATAATATGTCGAAAATGTTCATGAAAAAAGGCCATAGTATGGTATATCAAAAAATTATATGAAAAAAAAGTCATAGTATATAATGTCGAAAATTTAATGAAAAAAAGTCAGTATAATATGTCGAAAATGTTCATGAAAAAAAGTCATAGTATAATATGTCAAAAATTTACATGAAAAAAAGTCAGAGTATAGTATGCCGAAAATTCTATGAAAAAAAGTCATAGTATAGTATGTCAAAAAATGTTATGAAAAAAAAGTCAGTATAGTATGTCGAAAATTTAATGAAAAAAATCATAGTATAATATTTCGAAAATGTTCATGAAAAAAAGTCATAGTATAGCATGTCAAAAATTTACATGAAAAAAAGTCATAGTATAGTATGTCGAAAAATGTTATGAAAAAAAAGTCATAGTATATTATGTCGAAAATGTTCATGAAAAAAAGTCTTAGTATAGTATGTCGAAAAATTCTATGAAAAAAAGTCTTAGTATAGTATGTCGAAAAATTCGATGAAAAAAAGTCATAGTATAGTATGTCGAAAATGTAATGAAAAAAAGTGATAAAAAGGTCATAGTATAGTATGTCGAAAAAAATGATAAAAAAAATTAATTAATAATAAAAAATAATAACCTAGTCATAATATAGTATATATAAAAAAGTTATAGTATAATATGTTGAAAAAAGTGATAGAAAATGTCATAGTATAGTATGTCCAAAAAGTCATAGTATAGTATGTCCAAAAAGTCATAGTATAGTATGTAGAAGAAAAGTGATTAAAAAAAAAAAAAATGTATAAAACAGTCAAAGTATTATATGTCGATAAAAGTCATTGTATAGTATGTTGAAAAAATTGATAAAAAAGTCATTGTATAGTATATTGAAAAAAAGTCATAGTATAGTATGTCGAAAAAAGTGATGAAAATAGTCATTGTATAGTATGTTGAAAAAAAGTCATAGTATAGTATGTCGAAAATTTAATGAAAAAAATCATAGTATAATATTTCGAAAATGTTCATGAAAAAAAGTCATAGTGTAGTATGTTGAACATTTTTGGGACAAAAAGTCATAGTATATCATGTCGAAAATTTAATGAAAAAAAAGTCATAGTATAATATGTCGAAAATGTTCATGAAAAAAAGTCATAGTATAGTATGTCAAAAAATTTTATGAAAAAAAGTCATAGTATATTATGTCGAAAATTTAATGAAAAAAAAGTTAGTATAATATGTCGAAAATGTTCATGAAAAAAAGTCATAGTATTGTATGTCAAAAAATGTTATGAAAAAAAAGTCATAGTATAGTATGTCGAAAATTTAATGAAAAAAAAGTCATAGTATAATATGTCAAAAATTTACATGAAAAAAAGTCAGAGTATAGTATGTCAAAAATTCTATGAAAAAAAGTCATAGTATAGTATGTCAAAAAATGTTATGAAAAAAAGTCATAGTATAGTATGTCGAAAATTTAATGAAAAAAATCATAGTATAATATTTCGAAAATGTTCATGAAAAAAAGTCATAGTATAGCATGTCAAAAATTTACATGAAAAAAAGTCATAGTATAGTATGTCGAAAAATATTATGAAAAAAAAGTCATAGTATAGTATGTCGAAATTTTTCAGAAAAAAAAGTAATAGTTTATTATGTCGAAAAATGTTATAAAAAAAAAGTCATAGTATAGTATGTCGAAATTTTTCAGAAAAAAAAGTAATAGTATAATATGTTGATAATTTTTTTGAAAAAAAGTCATAGTATAGTATGTCGCAAAATGTTGTGAAAAAGTCATAGAAGAGTATATCGAAAAATTCTATGAAAAAAAGTCATAGTATATTATGTCGAAAAATTCTTTGAAAAAAAGTCATAGTATAATATGTCGAAAATGTTCATGAAAAAAAGTCTTAGTATAGTATGTCGAAAAATTCTATGAAAAAAAGTCATAGTATAGTATGTCGAAAATGTAATGAAAAAAAGTGATAAAAAGGTCATAGTATAGTATGTCGAAAAAAATGATAAAAAAAATTAATTAATAATAAAAAATAATAACCTAGTCATAATATAGTATATATAAAAAAGTTATAGTATAATATGTTGAAAAAAGTGATAGAAAATGTCATAGTATAGTATGTCCAAAAAGTCATAGTATAGTATGTCCAAAAAGTCATAGTATAGTATGTAGAAGAAAAGTGATTAAAAAAAAAAAAAATGTATAAAACAGTCAAAGTATTATATGTCGATAAAAGTCATTGTATAGTATGTTGAAAAAATTGATAAAAAAGTCATTGTATAGTATATTGAAAAAAAGTCATAGTATAGTATGTCGAAAAAAGTGATGAAAATAGTCATTGTATAGTATGTTGAAAAAAAGTCATAGTATAGTATGTCGAAAATTTAATGAAAAAAATCATAGTATAATATTTCGAAAATGTTCATGAAAAAAAGTCATAGTATAGTATGTTGAACATTTTTGGGACAAAAAGTCATAGTATATTATGTCGAAAATTTAATGAAAAAAAGTCAGTATAATATGTCGAAAATGTTCATGAAAAAAAGTCATAGTATAATATGTCAAAAATTTACATGAAAAAAAGTCAGAGGATAGTATGCCGAAAATTCTATGAAAAAAAGTCATAGTATAGTATGTCAAAAAATGTTATGAAAAAAAAGTCAGTATAGTATGTCGAAAATTTAATGAAAAAAATCATAGTATAATATTTCGAAAATGTTCATGAAAAAAAGTCATAGTATAGCATGTCAAAAATTTACATGAAAAAAAGTCATAGTATAGTATGTCGAAAAATGTTATGAAAAAAAAGTCATAGTATAGTATGTCGAAATTTTTCAGAAAAAAAAGTAATAGTTTATTATGTCGAAAAATGTTATGAAAAAAAAGTCATAGTATAGTATGTCGAAATTTTTCAGAAAAAAAAGTAATAGTATAATATGTTGATAATTTTTTTGAAAAAAAGTCATAGTATAGTATGTCGCAAAATGTTGTGAAAAAAGTCATAGTATAGCATGTCGAAAAAATTCTATGAAAAAAAGTCATAGTATAGTATGTTGAAAAATTCTTTGAAAAAAAGTCATAGTATAGTATGTCAAAAAATTTTATGAAAAAAAAGTCATAGTATAGTATGTCGAAAATTTAATGAAAAAAAAGTCATAGTATAATATGTCGAAAATGTTCATGAAAAAAAGTCATAGTATAGTATGTCAAAAAATTTTATGAAAAAAAAGTCATAGTATAATATGTCGAAAATGTTCATGAAAAAAAGTCATAGTATAGTATGTCAAAAAATTTTATGAAAAAAAAGTCATAGTATAGTATGTCGAAAATTTACATGAAAAAAAGTCATAGTATAGTATGCCGAAAATTCTATGAAAAAAAGTCATAGTATAGTATGTCGAAAAATGTTATGAAAAAAAAGTCATAGTATAGTATGTCGAAATTTTTCAGAAAAAAAAGTAATAGTATAATATGTTGATAATTTTTTTGAAAAAAAGTCATAGTATAGTATGTCGCAAAATGTTGTGAAAAAGTCATAGAAGAGTATATCGAAAAATTCTATGAAAAAAAGTCATAGTATAGGATGTCGAAAAATTCTATGAAAAAAAGTCATAGTATAGTATGTCGAAAATGTAATGAAAAAAAGTGATAAAAAGGTCATAGTATAGTATGTCGAAAAAAATCATATTATGGTATGTCGAAAAAAATAATAAAAAAAATTAATTAATAATAAAAAATAATAACCTAGTCATAATATAGTATATATAAAAAAGTTATAGTATAATATGTTGAAAAAAGTGATAGAAAATGTCATAGTATAGTATGTCCAAAAAGTCATAGTATAGTATGTCCAAAAAGTCATAGTATAGTATGTAGAAGAAAAGTGATTAAAAAAAAAAAAAAATTATAAAACAGTCAAAGTATTATATGTCGATAAAAGTCATTGTATAGTATGTTGAAAAAATTGATAAAAAAGTCATTGTATAGTATATTGAAAAAAAGTCATAGTATAGTATGTCGAAAAAAGTGATGAAAAAAGTCATTGTATAGTATGTTGAAAAAAAGTCATAGTATAGTATGTCGAAAATTTAATGAAAAAAAAGTCATAGTATAATATGTCAAAAATTTACATGAAAAAAATTCAGAGTATAGTATGCCGAAAATTCTATGAAAAAAAGTCATGGTATAGTATGTCAAAAAATGTTATGAAAAAAAAGTCATAGTATAGTATGTCAAAAAATGTTATGAAAAAAAAGTCATAGTATAGTATGTCGAAATTTTTCAGAAAAAAAAGTAATAGTATAATATGTTGATAATTTTTTTGAAAAAAAGTCATAGTATAGTATGTCGCAAAATGTTGTGAAAAAAGTCATAGTAGAGTATATCGAAAAATTCTATGAAAAAAAGTCATAGTATATTATGTCGAAAAATTCTTTGAAAAAAAGTCATTGTATAATATGTCGAAAATGTTCATGAAAAAAAGTCTTAGTATAGTATGTCGAAAATGTAATGAAAAAAAGTGATAA
Organism: Sebastolobus alascanus; assembly: GCA_916701645.2. NCBI lineage: Eukaryota > Metazoa > Chordata > Actinopteri > Perciformes > Sebastidae > Sebastolobus > Sebastolobus alascanus. The sequence continues at coordinate 10,122,833 of CAKAOJ020000013.1, read as the reverse complement.
AAAGGTCATAGTATAGTATGTCGAAAAAAATCATATTATGGTATGTCGAAAAAAGTGATGAAAAAAGTCATTGTATAGTATGTTGAAAAAAAGTCATAGTATAGTATTTCAAAAAATGTTATGAAAAAAAAGTCATAGTATAGTATGTCGAAAATTTAATGATAAAAAAGTCATAGTATAATATGTCAAAAATTTACATGAAAAAAAGTCAGAGTATAGTATGCCGAAAATTCTATGAAAAAAAGTCATAGTATAGTATGTCAAAAAATGTTATGAAAAAAAAGTCATAGTATAGTATGTCAAAAAATGTTATGAAAAAAAAGTCATAGTATAGTATGTCGAAAATTTAATGAAAAAAATCATAGTATAATATTTCGAAAATGTTCATGAAAAAAAGTCATAGTATAGTATGTTGAACATTTTTGGGACAAAAAGTCATAGTATATCATGTCGAAAATTTAATGAAAAAAAAGTCATAGTATAATATGTCGAAAATGTTCATGAAAAAAAGTCATAGTATAGTTTGTCAAAAAAATTTATGAAAAAAAAGTCATAGTATAGTATGTCGAAAATGTAATGAAAAAAAAGTCAGTATAATATGTCGAAAATGTTCATGAAAAAAAGTCATAGTATTGTATGTCAAAAAATGTTATGAAAAAAAAGTCAAAGTATAGTATGCCGAAAATTCTATGAAAAAAAGTCATAGTATAGTATGTCAAAAAATGTTATGAAAAAAAGTCATAGTATAATATGTCGAAAATTTAATGACAAAAATCATAGTATAATATTTCGAAAATGTTCATGAAAAAAAGTCATAGTATAGCATGTCAAAAATTTAAATGAAAGAAAGTCATAGTATAGTATGTCGAAAAATGTTATGAAAAAAAAGTCATAGTATAGTATGTCGAAATTTTTCAGAAAAAAAAGTAATAGTTTATTATGTCGAAAAATGTTATGAAAAAAAAGTCATAGTATAGTATGTCGAAATTTTTCAGAAAAAAAAGTAATAGTATAATATGTTGATAATTTTTTTGAAAAAAAGTCATAGTATAGTATGTCGCAAAATGTTGTGAAAAAGTCATAGAAGAGTATATCGAAAAATTCTATGAAAAAAAGTCATAGTATATTATGTCGAAAAATTCTTTGAAAAAAAGTCATAGTATAATATGTCGAAAATGTTCATGAGAAAAAGTCATAGTATAGTATGTCGAAAATGTTCATGAAAAAAAGTCTTAGTATAGTATGTCGAAAAATTCTATGAAAAAAAGTCTTAGTATAGTATGTCGAAAAATTCGATGAAAAAAAGTCATAGTATAGTATGTCGAAAATGTAATGAAAAAAAGTGATAAAAAGGTCATAGTATAGTATGTCGAAAAAAATGATAAAAAAAATTAATTAATAATAAAAAATAATAACCTAGTCATAATATAGTATATATAAAAAAGTTATAGTATAATATGTTGAAAAAAGTGATAGAAAATGTCATAGTATAGTATGTCCAAAAAGTCATAGTATAGTATGTCCAAAAAGTCATAGTATAGTATGTAGAAGAAAAGTGATTAAAAAAAAAAAAAAATTATAAAACAGTCAAAGTATTATATGTCGATAAAAGTCATTGTATAGTATGTTGAAAAAATTGATAAAAAAGTCATTGTATAGTATATTGAAAAAAAGTCATAGTATAGTATGTCGAAAAAAGTGATGAAAAAAGTCATTGTATAGTATGTTGAAAAAAGTCATAGTATAGTATGTCGAAAATTTAATGAAAAAAAAGTCATAGTATAATATGTCAAAAATTTACATGAAAAAAATTCAGAGTATAGTATGCCGAAAATTCTATGAAAAAAAGTCATGGTATAGTATGTCAAAAAATGTTATGAAAAAAAAGTCATAGTATAGTATGTCAAAAAATGTTATGAAAAAAAAGTCATAGTATAGTATGTCGAAATTTTTCAGAAAAAAAAGTAATAGTATAATATGTTGATAATTTTTTTGAAAAAAAGTCATAGTATAGTATGTCGCAAAATGTTGTGAAAAAAGTCATAGTAGAGTATATCGAAAAATTCTATGAAAAAAAGTCATAATATATTATGTCGAAAAATTCTTTGAAAAAAAGTCATTGTATAATATGTCGAAAATGTTCATGAAAAAAAGTCTTAGTATAGTATGTCGAAAATGTAATGAAAAAAAGTGATAAAAAGGTCATAGTATAGTATGTCGAAAAAAATCATATTATGGTATGTCGAAAAAAATGATAAAAAAAATTAATTAATAATAAAAAATAATAACCTAGTCATAATATAGTATATATAAAAAAGTTATAGTATAATATGTTGAAAAAAGTGATAGAAAATGTCATAGTATAGTATGTCCAAAAAGTCATAGTATAGTATGTCCAAAAAGTCATAGTATAGTATGTAGAAGAAAAGTGATTAAAAAAAAAAAAATTTATAAAACAGTCAAAGTATTATATGTCGATAAAAGTCATTGTATAGTATGTTGAAAAAATTGATAAAAAAGTCATTGTATAGTATATTGAAAAAAAGTTATAGTATAGTATGTCGAAAAAAGTGATGAAAAAAGTCATTGTATAGTATGTTGAAAAAAAGTCATAGTATAGTATTTCAAAAAATGTTATGAAAAAAAAGTCATAGTATAGTATGTCGAAAATTTAATGATAAAAAAGTCATAGTATAATATGTCAAAAATTTACATGAAAAAAAGTCAGAGTATAGTATGCCGAAAATTCTATGAAAAAAAGTCATAGTATAGTATGTCAAAAAATGTTATGAAAAAAAAGTCATAGTATAGTATGTCAAAAAATGTTATGAAAAAAAAGTCATAGTATAGTTTGTCGAAAATTTAATGAAAAAAATCATAGTATAATATTTCGAAAATGTTCATGAAAAAAAGTCATAGTATAGTATGTTGAACATTTTTGGGACAAAAAGTCATAGTATATCATGTCGAAAATTTAATGAAAAAAAAGTCATAGTATAATATCTCGAAAATGTTCATGAAAAAAAGTCATAGTATAGTTTGTCAAAAAATGTTATGAAAAAAAAGTCATAGTATAGTATGTCGAAAATGTAATGAAAAAAAAGTCAGTATAATATGTCGAAAATGTTCATGAAAAAAAGTCATAGTATTGTATGTCAAAAAATGTTATGAAAAAAAAGTCAAAGTATAGTATGCCGAAAATTCTATGAAAAAAAGTCATAGTATAGTATGTCAAAAAATGTTATGAAAAAAAGTCATAGTATAATATGTCGAAAATTTAATGAAAAAAATCATAGTATAATATTTCGAAAATGTTCATGAAAAAAAGTCATAGTATAGCATGTCAAAAATTTAAATGAAAGAAAGTCATAGTATAGTATGTCGAAAAATGTTATGAAAAAAAAGTCATAGTATAGTATGTCGAAATTTTTCAGAAAAAAAAGTAATAGTTTATTATGTCGAAAAATGTTATGAAAAAAAAGTCATAGTATAGTATGTCGAAATTTTTCAGAAAAAAAAGTAATAGTATAATATGTTGATAATTTTTTTGAAAAAAAGTCATAGTATAGTATGTCGCAAAATGTTGTGAAAAAGTCATAGAAGAGTATATCGAAAAATTCTATGAAAAAAAGTCATAGTATATTATGTCGAAAAATTCTTTGAAAAAAAGTCATAGTATAATATGTCTAAAATGTTCATGAGAAAACGTCATAGTATAGTATGTCGAAAAATTCTATGAAAAAAAGTCATAGTATAGTATGTCGAAAATGTAATGAAAAAAAGTGATAAAAAGGTCATAGTATAGTATGTCGAAAAAAATCATATTATGGTATGTCGAAAAAAATGATAAAAAAAATTAATTAATAATAAAAAATAATAACCTAGTCATAATATAGTATATATAAAAAAGTTATAGTATAATATGTTGAAAAAAGTGATAGAAAATGTCATAGTATAGTATGTCCAAAAAGTCATAGTATAGTATGTCCAAAAAGTCATAGTATAGTATGTAGAAGAAAAGTGATTAAAAAAAAAAAAAATTTATAAAACAGTCAAAGTAGTATATGTCGATAAAAGTCATTGTATAGTATGTTGAGAAAAATTGATAAAAAAGTCATTGTATAGTATATTGAAAAAAAGTCATAGTATAGTATGTCGAAAAAAGTGATGAAAAAAGTCATTGTATAGTATGTTGAAAAAAAGTCATATTATAGTATGTCAAAAAAAAATTTGAAAAAAAGTCATAGTATAGTATGTCGAAAATGTTCATGAAAGAAAGTCATAGTATAGTATGTCAAAAAATTTTATGAAAAAAAAGTCATAGTATAGTATGTCGAAAATTTAATGAAAAAAAAGTCAGTATAAAATGTCGAAAATGTTCATGAAAAAAAGTCATAGTATAGTATGTCAAAAAATGTTATGAAAAAAAAGTCATAGTACAGTATGTCGAAAATTTAATGAAAAAAAAGTCATAGTATAATATGTCAAAAATTTACATGAAAAAAAGTCAGAGTATAGTATGCCGAAAATTCTATGAAAAAAAGTCATAGTATAGTATGTCAAAAAATGTTATGAAAAAAAAGTCATAGTATAGTATGTCGAAAATTTAATGAAAAAAATCATACTATAATATTTCGAAAATGTTCATGAAAAAAAGTCATAGTATAGCATGTCAAAAATTTACATGAAAAAAAGTCATAGTATAGTATGTCGAAAAATGTTATGAAAAAAAAGTCATAGTATAGTAGGTCGAAATTTTTCAGAAAAAAAAGTAATAGTATAGGTTGATAATTTCTTTGAAAATAAGTCATAATATAGTATTTCGCAAAATGTTGTGAAAAAAGTCATAGTATAGTATGTCGAAAAATTCTATGAAAAAAAGTCATAGTATATTATGTCGAAAAATGCTATGAAAAAAGTCATAGTATAGCATGTCGAAAAAATTCGAAGAAAAAAAGTCATAGTATAGTAGGTTGAAAAATTCTTTGAAAAAAAGTCATAGTGTAGTATGTTGAAAAATTCTTTGAAAAAAAGTCATAGTATAATATGTCGAAAATGTTCATGAAAAAAAGTCTTAGTATAGTATGTCGAAAAATTCTATGAAAAAAAGTCATAGTATAGTATGTCGAAAATGTAATGAAAAAAAGTGATAAAAGGTCATAGTATAGTATGTCGAAAAAAATCATATTATGGTATGTCGAAAAAAATGATAAAAAAAATTAATTAATAATAAAAAATAATAACCTAGTCATAATATAGTATATATAAAAAAGTTATAGTATAATATGTTGAAAAAAGTGATAGAAAATGTCATAGTATAGTATGTCCAAAAAGTCATAGTATAGTATGTCCAAAAAGTCATAGTATAGTATGTAGAAGAAAAGTGATTAAAAAAAAAAAAAATTTATAAAACAGTCAAAGTAGTATATGTCGATAAAAGTCATTGTATAGTATGTTGAGAAAAATTGATAAAAAAGTCATTGTATAGTATATTGAAAAAAAGTCATAGTATAGTATGTCGAAAAAAGTGATGAAAAAAGTCATTGTATAGTATGTTGAAAAAAAGTCATATTATAGTATGTCAAAAAATTTTATGAAAAAAAAGTCATAGTATAGTATGTCGAAAATGTTCATGAAAAAAAGTCATAGTATAGTATGTCAAAAAATGTTATAAAAAAAAAGTCATAGTATAGTATGTCGAAAATTTAATGAAAAAAAAGTCATAGTATAATATGTCAAAAATTTACATGAAAAAAAGTCAGAGTATAGTATGCCGAAAATTCTATGAAAAAAAGTCATAGTATAGTATGTTAAAAAATGTTATGAAAAAAAAGTCATAGTATAGTATGTCGAAAATTTAACGAAAAAAAAAAAGTCAGAGTATAGTATGCCGAAAATTCTATGAAAAAAAGTCATAGTATAGTATGTTAAAAAATGTTATGAAAAAAAAGTCATAGTATAGTATGTCGAAAATTTAACGAAAAAAAATCATAGTATAATATTTCGAAAATGTTCATGAAAAAAAGTCATAGTATAGCATGTCAAAAATTTACATGAAAAAAAGTCAGAGTATAGTATGCCGAAAATTCTATGAAAAAAAGTCATAGTATAGTATGTCACAAAATGTTATGAAAAAAAAAGTTATAGTATAGTATGTCGAAACATTTTAAGAAAAAAATTCATAGTATAGTATGTCGAAAAATTCTATGAAAAAAAATTCAGTGTAGTATAACGAAGATTTTTATGAAAATAAGTCATAGAAAAGTTTGTCGAAAAATTATTTGAAAATAAGTCATAGTATAGTATGTCGAAATTTTTTATGAAAAGAAGTTACAGTATAGCATATCAAAAATGTTATGAAAAAAAGTCATAGTAAAGTTAGTATATCGAAAATTTTCATGAGAAAAGGTCATAGTATAGTATGTCGAAAAAATTCTTGAAAAAAAGTCATAGTAAAATATATCGAAGAATTTATCCAAAAAAAAAAAAATTATCGAAAAAATACTCCGGTATTATACAGGGCTAGATGATAGTGGTCTCGATAAATAAATAAATGTCATTAAATGTAGCAAAATAATAATAAATAAAAATAAATGTAGCCATTAATTAATTAATAAAATGTGACATACATTGATATTTCTGTTTTAATTTGCTACTTGATTTATTTAACGTTGTATTTATTCCCTTATTTATTTACTCTTATGTTTAATTTTGCCTTTTATATATTTTTGTATTCATTTTTATTCATTTTTAAATTCCGTTATTTACTTTTGCATTTATTTTTATGTATTAATTTATTATTGCACTTTATTATTATTTTATATTTATTTTTAAATGCATTTATTTATCTATTTTTCCTGGGGTGTCTCGCCACCGTTTGTTTAAAGATACTAAATACGGGGGTTGGCTGTGGCTGAATGCGAGTTTCTACAGCTAACCGCTAACTAAAGGAGCCGCCATCGCCTTACCTCCTGAAAGGAAAATACGTCGGGGACAGCTAAGGTCCCTGTAGTTTTATCAACAGCTATATTATTGATGGGAGTTAAGTGAATGAAGAAAGTCTCACAATAAATGACACAAGTATTTATATGAAACGGGACTGAAACTTTATTTGTTTTTTAAAAGGAGATTAAATGAAAATTGTTCCATTAGTTTTACATGATGGAATGTGGAAAGTGAAACAAAATCTAAATGCATGTATGATGAATATTTATACAGTCACTCTGAGCAGATGATCTACCTTGAATGGAGAAAACTCGCTGCCTAAATGGTAAATTAAAGGAGCAGTGTGCAGGATTTGGCAGCACCTAAATGTTACACACTGCTCCTTTAAGTTACAGATTATTTGTATTTCTTCTCATTGGGGAGTCTGTCTCCAAATTCAGTTTTATTTCTGTATGTAAAAGCCTGATAGAGTTTCTGTGTTTCACCTTTGTTTCATTGTTGTCTTTTATATTTGTTCACTGTTGTTTCATATTTATGTGCAAGAAAACTAAACCTGGATCTCTGAACTTTGAGAACCAACTAAAAAGTTGGAATCAATTTAATGGAATAAAAACCAAATGTGACATTTGTTAATTATGTATTGCAGCTGTCTGAAAAATCACTGAGACGCACACAAACCGGAAAGTAGTAAATACTGGTAAACTTGAAGGAATGTGGACCCTTCAATCCTCCGAAAAAAGTGGCAGATTTTAAAAAAGTTGTGAGTAAAAGAATATTTACACGTACATGTTCAGTTCAAAGTAACAATTACAAAGTGAAAGAAGAGATGTGGACATTAAATTGTGCATATCGCTATTGAAAACAACCACTTTTTGTGATTTCATTGTTGAGAAATGTGTGGTTCTTTTGAGCAAAATCAACCGAATAACTCGAAGATAACGAAAAAAAAATTCTTTGTTCCTGGAAAGCTGAAATGTTGGAGATTTTCGGTATTATTCCAGAAAAAATATAACTTTATGGAAATAATAACTAGCTTAAAATGAGAACAACATTAAATATGACTATGAATATGAATTGTGAATCTTGGCATGTTTGAGTTTTCTGTCAACTTATGTTTCTGTTCAACTCCAAAGTCTACGAGACAACTTCAAATGTCTTCGGTCACGTATTTGTTGTGTCCCATCTTATATGAAGTGATGTGTTTGCTCCAGTAGAGAGGAGACCGGATAGAAGACGCAGAAAACACACCAACAGACTTGTTCATCTGTGTTGTTGGTTACAAACAAACCACGCACACAGAACCGAAGGAACCGAAGGAACCGAAGGAACCGAAGGAACCGAAGGAACCGAAGGAAGGAAGAGAGGATAAGACCTTTTGGTCGAGTAAGACGTAAAACAGACTATACTGTACATCCCATCCTACTAGTCAGACTACTATTCATCTGTACAAAAACTGTGTCAAAGCAAAGTGTCCATGAGAAGACAGGAGAGTTTCCACCATCCTCCAAAAAACACATCTATTATATCTGCAAACACCTCAGTTAAGACGAGTTCAGCCATGGTCGGGTGTTATGCAGTAGAGGAGAGAGATGCTCGGGGTCAGTCCAGCTTCCTGTCCATACGCTGACCAAATACTCCCAGACACTCCGGGTGTGGATCCCAGACGGACGACTCAGCTCGTGGTCATATCAGATTTCGGTGGCGGCTCCAGACTCTCGGCGACTTCTCCCAACTCGTCGAGCAGCTCTGTGAACGCCGGCCGTCTGAAGGACTCCATCTTAGATTGAGAGGAGAGGAAAGTGGCTCTGTGAGGGATCATTGATCGGTATTTCCCTGCTATCACTCAGAAGAATTCTGATTCTTTACTCAAAGTTACTGTGAGGAACTTTTAACTGGTTATGAAACAGTTTTAAATTTAATACTGTTGCCTCTATATGGCCTATATAAGTACACGAGACCACCAGAGAGAAGATTGGCTTTTTCTACATAGTTATTCTTAATGCTCGTCATCGGTGCAACCGGGTCGGATTCCACGTGAAATCAGATGAAATCATGCAGCTCGGACTCCATATTTTACTTAAAGTGTCAAAAGTAAAAGAGCTATTAATACAGAAAAAAAATTGAGTGTTACATAGCATTTGATTATTATATTATTGTGACATTAATTACTTGTTATTCCCAGCCAAGGCCAAAAGGCCTAGGAAGGAGGTTATGTTTTCACTGGCGTTGGTTTGTTTGTTTGTCTGTCCGTCTGTTAGCAGGATTACTCCGAAAGGCCCTCGATGGATATGAATGACATTTTTTAGAGGGTTGGGGTGTGGCACAATGAACAATCCATTCGATTTTGGTGGCGATCCGGATCATGATCCAGATTAAGGAATATTTTTACATTAGTTTTGTAGCAGAACTTACATAGTCATTTTATGTAACAGGATAATCTGTTATTGACTTGAGACTCAAAGTTTTAACAGAAACTTCAGGTGTGGAGTCAAGAAGTGGGAATTTGGGAGACAAGATACATTACTGAAACTGTAGGATCCAGTGTTTTGGGAGCTTGACTCATACTAGAGAATAAGAGTCAGGACATTTCAGCCTCTGCTATATATATATATATATAGTGTAAATAGGGCCGTCAGTCGATTAAAATGGTTAATCGGCATTAATCGCACATTTTTTATTTGTTCAAAATGTACCTTAAAGGGAGATTTGTCAAGTATTTAATACTCTTATCAACATGGGAGTGTACAAATATGCTGCTTTATGCAAATGTAGGTATATATTTCTTATTGAAAATCAATTAACAAAACAAAACAATGATAGATATTGTCCAGAAACCCTCACAGGTTCTGCATTTAGCATAAAACAATATGATCAGATCATAACATGGCAAACTGCAGCCCAACAGGCAACAACAGCTGTCAGTGTGTCAGTGTGCTGACTTGACTATGACTTGCCCCAAACTGCATGTGATTATCATAAAGTGGGCATGTCTGTAAAGGGGAGACTCGTGGGTACCCATAGAACCCATTTACATTCACATATCTGGAGGTCAGAGGTCAAGGAGACCCCTTTGGAAATTGCCATGCCAGTTTTTCCTCGCCAAAATGTTGTGGAAGTTTGGAGCGTTATTTAACCTCCTTCACGACAGGCTAGTATGACATGGTTGGTACCGATGGATTCATCAGGTTTTCTAGTTTCATATGATGCCAGTATCTGCACTCTACCTTTAAAAACTGAGCCCGCTACAACCTAAAAATCGCAAGTTGCGTTAATGTGTTAAAAACAATTGTGGCGTTAAAAAAATTACCTGCTGATACATTATTACTTCATATTTTCTCTTGTCTTCCAACATTAGTACCAGTCTTATACCTTTTAATTGGCATTGCATTGTTTATTCAACAAGGCTTAAAGCTGTAACCTTGTTTTTTGTATGACTAAAGTATTTTTATATGTTTTCTACCTACCATACAGCAGCTGGCTGCTAACTCCAGGAGACGCTGAGGACAGTCCGGCACCAGCTCCCTGAACGCGTTCACATCCAGCCCATAGTTCTGAAATACATTAACATCAACAGTCACCGCAGCACGAGCACACTGATCAGGTTCAACACATCCACGTGCTGGAACCGGAACAATGTACATTGTGTTTTTCACAGCGTGGGATGAGTTGATAACGACGACATATGCTGCGATTCACAGGCTGTTTGGGGGAGGAACGCTAGTTTGTGTAGGCTAACACACGATACGGAAGGAAGGGTTTGACTCATTAGTGTTTTTAGGTCAATACTTAGAATTATAAACTGCTAATGCCTGATACTTTATGTTCATGTTATCATTTCCATGCTCTTAAATCAAGTAAAAATCAGAGATGAGAATATAGATACCACTCTCATGTCTGTGTGTTAAGTACTGTATGGAGCTGGAATTAGACCATTAGCCTAGCTTAGCATAAAGACTGGCCTGCCAAAGGTCAACAATACGCCTCCTAAGGTCTCTAAAGCTCACTTATAAACACGTTGAATCTTGTTGGTTTAAGCTGTACACAAACAGAAATGTAAAAAAAAAAAACTATTTGTGGTTGCATGGTGGAGTTGGGTTTATAGGGGAGTTCTACCTGTGTTCTGGGTAGTATCTCCGGGTCGGCAGCGATCCTGGCCAGGATTTCACAGAGCACGATGCCGAAGGAGAAAACATCCACCTGGAACAAGTCAAATATGAGGTAATAATTGAGTTGTTTTTGGGTTGTTTTGAAAAGCAACAAGCCGCCCAAAAATAAACTTTTAAAGAATAATATACCTAATAAAACATGTAACACTTAGTCTTAAGATTTTTTTTGACCTGAAACAATTAGTCGTTTGACAGAAAATAAAAAAAAATATATCATTTTGGTAATAAGTTTTCAAGCAAATAACCCCCAAAACATCACCAAGGTCCAGCTTCTCGATTTGCTCTCATCATTACCTCCAACTCTATGTTGGGCTTTAGGAAGTTGTAAAAAGTTTTTTTTCCACTATTTTCTGACATTTAATAAATCAAATGATTAATAGATTAAGCAGTAGATTAACTAATAATGAGAATAATCATTAATTGCAGCTCCAATGTTTTTTTTTATATATATATATATATATTTAGACTTGTTACCTGCTTGCTTGACTCTATCAGAACAATGTTGTAAACGCGTGCTATCTGAACTAGAAGTACATTTAACTCACTTACTTTCCATCTCTTGTTGAACATGTGAAATATTGCAGAAACCATGTGACTCCTGAGTTTCCAAAGTTTGCAACAAATGATGTCAATACAACATAAACGTGTCCCCAGCTGAAGCAGGAGTGTGTGTGTTGTACAAACAGGACCTTTTAGTCTGTTACCTTGCGGTCGTACGGCTCTCCTCGGAGCATCTCCGGGGCCATCCAAAAGGCCGAGCCCACCAGTGACAGCTTCCTGCCGGGGTCTTGGACCGGCAGCTCCACCACTTCTCTTGCCAGGCCGAAGTCAGTCACCAAGGCCTCCCGACCCCGAGACGTCACCCGGATCAGACAGTTCTGCACAAACACAAACGGGATACCACAGGTTAATACAACTGCAGTGTTATATTTTTGCCAGCAGGGGTCAGTGTCAGGTTGTTATCTGAAAAACAGCTCCTTTTGTCCATGTTGTCTTTAATATTTAAGCCTTGATCTTCCAAACAGTAAGCATGTGTTCCCTGGAAAGTGAACATCCAGCTGCTCTTTAGTCTCTCCACTTATCAACAGACTCAATAGGATCTGCTGTCAGCACCTCTCCAGTACACTAATTCATGAAGAGACTCAGTGTGGCTACCTGTACAGGGAAGCCTCCAACACACTGACTGGCTCAGATTTGTAATAAAAAGTTCATAATCTCTGCAGGAAAGAGACGAAGCACGGCTCATTGATTTTACAGGCTGGAGAGCAGGAGGTGTGATGAGAGGCAGACAGTGGGAGAGCTGTGGTTGCATAACAAATGTGGGTGGCTCAAGTGTGTGTATGAGTGTGTGTAATCTGGGATGCTGGTGCATGTGTATCACTCTGTATGTATAGAAAGGGGTGTGTGTAGTGACGTCAGCATCTAGCTCCCATTACACCAGAAGCCTTTTCCATCCAGTAGCCTGTCGTCATTACGAGGCTCTCCTGGGAGAAAACTTCAGTCCCACAATTCAGCTCTAAATTTAGCCCCGGACCTCTGGTCCTCGCCAAGGAATGCAACAGTTTGGGGAAACAAAAAGTGGAAAACGTTAGCAGATACAGAGAGAATTAATAGCTCTAATTAAAAAAGGGGCCTCGACCTTCCCACAGCTTAAACTTTGATTCAAGCTAACTTGCAGAGTTACTGAGGCGTATTCACAAAGACTGCATTGGTTTCAGGGGTCTTTGGGATGTAATTTGCACATGTCCAGCCACTTAAAGGTACTATATGTAAAATGTTACATGTATTAATCACTTTATATTGCCAATGTGTGAACGGATCGTAACGTAACTTAAAAACTGAGACCTTCCTCGACTTTCTCGTTTGCCTATGATGCCGAGGGGCGACGAGGGGTTCATTATCAGGAATTATTACACGGCTTTGTTGAATACTCGATTCTGATTAGTCAATCACGGCGTTCTACGGTCTATTATTTCTTTATAGCAGACCGTTGCTATGTATAACAGACCGTTGCTATGGGCGCAGTTCTGATGTCGGACTTGATTTCTTAAGTAAGTAACCGTGTAATAAGCGGGATAATGTACAGCTAGCGGCTCATTGTTGTGAAATAAACCCCTTCAGCTCCGCGTCGGGCCGCAGCATCGCCCTGTCGGGGTTTCTTTCACAACAATAACCGGCTCGCTGTACATTAACCCTTACATAATGGACGATGTGGTGGGATGTCAGGATGCTGACTGCAGTTCACTTAACGGCCACAGGTGTCATTAATAATAAGGATTTTCTGAAAGTTACATACAGTACCTTTACCTGGATTTGCAGTGGAGGACTTAATCACAGTTAAACTTTCATTACCTAAAAACTTATATAAAGAACAGAGTTCTCCCAACGTTTCGGCTGGGATAAATCTGCCATGGTCTTTAAAAGAATTCTGTTAATATAGGTGGGTGTGCACCCATTGTTTGATTGATAACGTTAAATGTTGGTGCACATATTATCAGTAAAGGTAATGATATTACTGTTAAACATCCTTGTATTTTATTCACACAGCAGCCATATTTAATATATGTTCATATTCAGGGCGGGAAATTATACCTTCAGGATGGGCCAGCAGGAAATAAGTGAAAACAAAAACAAAAATGAATAGCTAGCAGTCACATGCTTCATGTTGTTGAAGGGTAACTTTGGTATTTTTCAACCTGGACCCTTTTTTCCCATGTTTTTGTGTCTGAGTGACTAATGGGGACAAGACTTTTTGAAATTGGTCCTGTATTGAGGGAGTACGAGCTGTAATGTAATCAATTGGGGCAACTTGGTACCGTCAGTTTACGTCCACTAAAAGTTCTTGTTTTTGCCACCGACAGGGTCAGATTGTTATTATAAGTGTCTGACAACATTATAGACAGGACCCTACAGAGAAATAAAACCTTTTTCTTACCTTTTGCTTGATCCGGTCTGATTATTATAGTGTCTAATCGAGGCTCGCTCAAGAAGAAGTCTTGTTCTGAAATCTCGCTTCTCATCCACATCGTCGAAATCAGCTAAATATTCAGCCACTGAAAACACTGAACATCTTTTAGATAACGCTAAGCTACTTTTTGTACTCCAACACAACACCGGTGTCACTCCTCTCTCCAACTCTCACTTACGTTTCCACCGTTGTCTTCCGGTAACAAGTCACATGACACAAACAGGAAGCGAAAGGTAAGGCACTTTTAGTGAAGGTACATCATTGGTGAGGAGTTGCCAAGAGCGATTACTGTGCAGCCCGTTTAGCAGCTGCCGCTTACAGCGTTACCCCTCAATACTGGACCAATTTAAAAAGAAATGCATTAGTCACTTATACAGCAGCACATGAGAAAATAGGGACCAGGTTGAAAAATATTGCAGTGACGCTTTAATTAAAGTTGCATTAATTTATATTTTGAGAAACATGGCAACATCAGCATTTATTTGGAGTCGTGTTTCTGACCACCTGGCAAATCTAAGTCCAATATTTACTCTCCTTTCAGCTCTGTTTTTACTCTACCAACTTCACCAGCTAGCCGCTAACTCTGTCTGCTGTTTGTGTGAATGAATTGTCTTCTTCTGGTTCTTGTGTACATGTCATTTGTTCTCAGGTCTCTCTGAATTATTGATGAGTGCAGCTTCAACTGCAAATCAGGATAATTCATTCAATTATCACCTTTCAGCACGCACCAACATTATGGATGGATCAATCCAGTTTCTGTGACGTAAATCAACTACGACCTCCGTGTCAATAAAGTGAACTGGGACGGAGCCAAATGAGTGGCCTCAGGGTGACGTGCGTGGTGAGAGGGCCCCCCCCCCCCCCGTTCTCACACAAATCCACAAAGTTACGTGTGTGTAGCAACAGCACTTAGTTAACAACTATCCATTAACATGACAATAGAGCGACTGTCACGTTGCCTCGGCTCTTTGCATTACCGACTGTTTCTTCTGTGAAGCCTGGCAACCGGGAGGAGACAGACAGCACCCACACACACACACACACACACACACATACACACAAACACTTACACACACACTGGCATACAAGCGTACCCACGCATGAGAATGTGGATGAGGATCTGTCACTGTCAGGATCTGCAATCACTGCATGATTGTTAATCAGTAAGAAAACAGGAATGTCTTCGTCAGTTAAATGTGTTAATATGAAGGAATTTTCTGTATTGAGTTTTACCCGTATTTGTATATACGCATTGCATTGTTGGAACCTCCGCTAGCGCAAAGTTTATTTCAAATTTCAGATTTGGAGATTTGGAGAAACCTTTCTCACACTTCTGTGGTAAACAAAAAAATCAACAATAAATGTCTAACTAAAGTGATTTATGTAAAGGACTTAATGTTAGCTCCGTATCGTTTTAGTTGGAAACCTGCTTTGTTGTTTAGTTCAGCTGTTGTCGACCGAGAAATATTTTGCTGACTCATTTTGAGACTAAGTTTGATATGTAATTTACGTTTTATCAATGTTTATATTTTAGACTTCAGTGGACGTCAGGTAGAGTTAGCCCCAGTTTTAGCCTCAGGCGTTCCACAGAGACTGATAGGTGACGTACAAATATTAGCGTTAGCGTCTGTTTTCCCTCCAGAATGTAAAGGTTGGGCCTGTTATTTGGCTCGGTACGGAGGACGTCCTGTAAATCCACAGAAATTTATGTTTTAGGGTTGAAGAAAATGTTCGTAAACTTAACGGAAAATATACCGGTAATTTTCATCATCTGTTTTTCTACCGTTATGTACTGTAATGAAAAAAATTAGAAAAATTCTTAATATTGCTCTTTGTCTTCGTTTTAAATTGTTATGTTTGTTTTATGTCTGCAACCGTGTAACTGTGCTGCTGCCTATCTTGGCCAGGACACTCTTGGAAAAGAGATTTTTAATCTCAATGAGTTTTTACTCCTGGTTAAATAAAGGTTAAATAAAAAAAAAAAAATAACAAAAAAAAAAATATATAGATAAAGGAGGAGTCTTTAAGAGAAATAAGTAAAGACACAGATTTGACTCCAAATCAAGTTGACAACGCTTTAAAAAAATGTTCTCAAAAGAATTTAAATATATTATATGAATTCATTTAAATGAATTAAATTATTTCCTGCGCCCACGTGGTCAATACATTTGGAAAGCCTACGAACTAACTAATGTTAAAAATATACTTAAAATTGAGGTGAAAATGAACAAGCTAAAAAAAAATTGAAGAAGATCTACTATGAATTCGCTTAACTTATTAGCAATGGGGGAGATATGTAGAACAATATACATAAGCAGGAAAATAGGAAATACTTAAATACAGATGAGCTATTTTATCACACTGATAAATTATTAGTGACATCAAAATGTTGGAGAGAATTAGAGAGGAGAGCTTTTAAAGTGGATATAATCAACATTTTTACAATACCAATGGCCCTGGCCTCTGATTAGAGGGCGATAGCATCACAAAGATAAGTCCCAACCGGTCGACTCTATGTTTTCCTATTGTCCTTATTTATTTTTTTTACTACACATATAACTATATTTTCAAATTTAAATTTAATTTTTTTTTTTTTTTTTTATTCCATTTCATTTTTATTGATTAATTTTATTAAATTTGTATTGTCGGCCCCTTAACCTCTAGGCCACTACGGGGCCCCATGTGTTGCATTTTTCAGGTTACAGATCAGTTCAAAGGTTCAAGTAAAGGCTCCATGGTGCACTTCCTGGAATTTCAACACTGAGAAGTTCTTTATTCTCAAGTTCTCGATCCATCAGCAGCGGTCTTATATTCTGGCTGTTGAGCTATACAAGGATCAGCTACAGTGCATCCCCCTGTGAGGTCTCTGTGGTGGTCGTCGTGATGGCAGCTGATGAGGTGAAACTTTAATGATCCATGCGGGGACACTGGAGACACCGTGGGACAGAGACGGAGGGTCTTACCTTGGAGTTGAGGTCTCTGTGGTAAATGTTCTTGTAGTGCAGGTAGATCATCCCTCTGCTTATATCACAGGCCAGATCCACCTTCTCTCTCCAGCACAGGGGAACATCTTTCCTGGCCAGAAGCTCCTCCAGACAGCCACCATTCACATACTGAAACATACACCAGGTCACAAACAGTGTTAGGATGATGAAAACATTTATCTAAACCAGGGGTCAGCAACCTTTACTATCAAAAGAGCCATTTTAGGCAAAAAAAAATCTGTCTGGAGCCGCAAAACATTATACAGTTTATACAGCTTACACACAGCTTATAGTCTAAGTATATAGTATATAAGTCTAATGCAGTGAGGGCCAAAGTGCAAATGTACTACAGAGTATTAGGGTCACATTGAGGGAAAAAACATCTGAGATTTCCAGAATAAAGTCATAATATTAAGAGAAAAAAGTAGTAACATTACGAGAATAAAGTCATAATATTATGAGAAAAAAAGTCGTAATATTACAAGAATAAAGTCATAACTTTACGAGAAAAAAAGTCGGAAAATTACGAGAATAAAGTCATAACTTTATGAAAAATAAAAGTCATAATATAACGAGAATAAAGTCATAACTTTACGAGAAAAAAAGTCGTAATATTATAAGTATAAAGTCATAACTTTACGAGAAAAAAGTTGTAATATTACGAGAATAAAGTCATAATTTAATGTGAATAAAGTCATACTATTTCAAGAAAAAAGTCGTAATATTACGAGAGAAAATTTGTAATATTACGAGAAAAAAGTAATAACTTTACGAGAAAAACGTCATAATATTACGAGAATAAAGTCATAACTTTACGAGAACAAAAGTCGTAATAATACGAGAATAAAGTCATAATTTAATGTGAATAAAGTCATACTATTTCAAGAAAAAAGTCGTAATATTACGGGAAAAAAGTCATAACTTTACAAAAAAAAAAAAAAATAACACGTAAAATTACTACTTTATAATATTATGACTTTATTCTCATAATATTCCGACTTTTTTTCTCGTAATCTCAGATTTATTTTTTTTCCTCAGTGTGGCCCTAATAAAGTAAGATATCCCTTTATTAATCCCACAGTGGGGAAATTTGCAATACGTCGTACTGTCGTACCATAGACCTACAACAATGATAAATAAAATGAAAAATGTGAACAAAAAAACATTTGTTAATTTCCATCGTTAAAAATCCACAGGGAGCCACTGGAGAGGGGCTAAAGAGCCTCATGTGGATAAAGAGCTGCAGGTTGCTGACTCCTGGTCTAAACTGAGCAGTAAAACTGTAATAATGAATGTGCTGAATGTCATAGACTGATATGAATGATACAGGTGGAAAATACAAAAACAGCAGATTATGGTGAAAGTGACATTACTCTGAAGTAGGAGGAGTAGCAGGTCTGGTTACACAACTCATTTACCTTTTCTTTATCTCTATCGACTCCTATCAGTGTAATCTGTTGTGTTTTTCCACACTCAGAACAGAGCCAGACTGTGAACACACACAGCAACTCACAAGGTGCAAACAGAAAAAAAAGGTGTCGGACTCACCTCTAAGATCGGATAAAGTTTGTCTTCTTTGACACAGATTCCCAGATATCTAGAAAAAGAGGAAATGTGTTTATTACTTAATTTTCCTTCTAAGTTTCTCAAGGCAGTCTAGTATGGATTATGTTAGCATGCTAACACACTCAACTAAGATGGTGAGCAAAGTAAATATTATACTTGTTTATTATCAGCATGTTAGCATTTAGTTCGTACAGCTTCACAGAGCTGCTAGCATGGCAGTAGACTCCTAGTTTACAGTTAAACAGTGATCACAAACAACAACAAAGATCTAGAGCCGCGACACCTAAAAACACAGATACAAAAGAGACTTTTTTACAAATTAGGGGCCATTTAATTAGCCAAAGAAACTTGAGCGGATAGTCAGTATATCTAGTTGATGGGGCCCTTCATTAAAGGATAAAGTTAAAGGAATAATTCACCCCCAAGATGATCATTTGTATATCGATAACTCACCCCGTATTACCTCGAATCCTTCAAGAAAACTTTTGTTTTCTCTCATGCCTTCACGGAGAATCAAAAACCGAGAAAATTCTCGATGAATTCAAGTAAATAGATGCCGCGTTTCGCAAAATTATATCAAAACATCCGTTTACAAACTCTCATGCAACTCGTGCAGTATAATCATCATATTCAGTCGTATGCTCACTACCTCCCAAACACATCTTCACTAAAACCTTAACGCTCATTAAATAGTAAACAGTTGTTTCGATATAGTTTTACTGTTGTGAAACGTTGTTTACTTCAATTCATCAAGGATTTACTTAAAGTTTTCTTCAAGAATTCAAGGTAACACAGGGTGAATAATTTATTTATTTATTTATTAATTGATTGATTAAAAGAAAAGCTCATTTTGGGGGTGAAGTATTCCTTTAATGATATTTTTCATATTGTCAACAAATCCTGTAAAAAGACCAAAATCAACAGTTTTAACAATTTCCAGAAAAAATCTGGTCACTGTAGTTTTTATCAAACAGGAGGAAACAGTGCATCTGTTAGGGACTACCTTCAGCAGCGGACTAACACACATTTGGTGGTCGAGTGAGTATTAGTGGTTTTGGAGTTTTTATGGAAATTCTTGACAATAAGAAAACGATAGAATATCACCAGACATATCCTTTAAGCTAATATGATTTGAAATTTGCCTTTGGTTTCATCACAAGAGGATCCAACAAAGCAATTCGGAAATTGTAGTAGATTTAAGAAAATCTAAATTTATACAGAGAGATGATTGACCACACCTGATCACAGTTTATGATCAAAGCTCATATTCAAAAGAACAATTCATCACTGATATTGCGTCGGGGGTCCTGGGAACGATGTGCACACACGTTGTGTTTGGTTTCAGCCAACACGGTGTGAGCAGGTACGAACAGTGTGGACATCACAGCCTGCTGTATAGTGCTGTGAGCAGTGACCTCAGCAGATAAGCTGCACCCTGATAACCTTACCGCGGTGACCTTGCTAAATGGCTAAAATAAGATTGCTTAGGCAAACATTATGTCTGCCGTGACTTCACACCTTGTGCAACTGCTGTAGATGACGGGGTCGGTGTTAAACAGCACCAAGGTCTCATTACATCTGTGTGGACTGCAGCTGCAGCGACGCTGTGCTTCAGTCATGTTACAGCTACCAAACTAACTACATTAAGCAACACTGTAGCGGCAACCTTTTGCTACCACTTTCTATCAATTAATATTTTCTTAATCTAATATTAAATGATTTTTTTAAGCTGCACTAATCAATATTTTTATATAAACAATGGATCAAATGACTACATGTAATGTGAAAGGGTGAATCCTAGTGATGAAATCTCTCAGACTCCCCTCAGCCAGCCAGCGCCAAACATCAGACAGACAAAGTTAGCATCTAGCTGGTGAACATAGCGGAGCATTTGGCAGCTAAACAGCCAGATGTTTCACTCCAAACTAATGCTAATGTTGCTCTGTGCCTGCTGGATGTTTAAATACAAAACATATTCGCTAAATCAACTTTATAAGGTGATAAAAATGTTGTGTTTCCATCTTGTTCTACTGCCCAGTAGGCAAATAAATCAATAAATGCTGCTTTAATGACATTATTGGGTAGCTTTATATATGAATAAGGCATATATAAGAACCATATCCATGTTTTTTTAACTCCTTAATAACTACAAATCATGTATGCTTTTGCCGTCCACTGTATATTTTGTGATATATTTTGTACAATCCATCGCAGTGAGTTTGTCAAAGTCATAGTTGTGGAGTACAGCACTTCAAGTCAATCTGCAATTAAAGTGCATCATCGTGCAAAAAAATCCACATGATCTTAATGTGATAGATTAACTCGAGGAAGGTTTAGGAGTCTGCTATTTTCGCATAGTATGGAAAAGGAACGGCTGCCTGGTAAGGTGGAAAAATTTGACTAAATAAGCTAAAACCTGCAAAGCTCTGGGATGCCCCTTACAGAGATTTATAAATGGCCGTAAAGCAGATTTAAAATGTTTGCTGTTTTCAGTGATTATCAACATAATAGTATCAACCATAGAATAGTATATTATTAGTAAGTAAATGTGTTTAAAAGGTATTACCATTATACTCTGTAACTATGGTAGTCATAAATACTGCTACGAAACTACAGACTGTGGATGGTGGAAAAAGAGTGAGAGTGTGATGTGTGATGTGTGGGCGGGTGTAGAGCCTGTAGAGACAGAGAAGAGAGACTGAAAGGGAAATCCTTTTGCTTTAGTAGAATTGGACAAAGCAGAGAGTTCTCAGTAAGAAGAGGGACACGATGAGTGGACGCTTACCGGACGATGTTTGGGTGGGAGAGTTTCTGCAGCAGGCTGATCTCTCGTACGATGCTGTCTTGGTCCACGTCGTTTTTGTAGATCTTCACCACCGTCACCTTCCGACTGGTGCTGTGCATCACCTGGAGGAAAGGTGGTGTCCGTTAGCAGTGGAAGTGGAAGCAGTAATAGCAGCGGTAGTTGTAGCAGCAGTGATGGGGGAGGCTATGGTGGATTTACAGTGGAGACAGTGTGACAGCAGAAAGACTCTGAAAGTGTATTCAGGAAATCAGGAACCAATTTGTGTTTTCTCATTTCAATCCGACCTCAGCCCAGTCTCTCGTCCATCCTGTGGCCTCTTTCTAGCTGCATTATATTCCATATCTGACATTTCTTAATATCTATATCATTTAACCACCCAGCACTGTATAGCTTTCTGCACTACATTCACTTTTTTTAAATAGTCCTGTATCTCAGTTGTTTACCCTGCACTATATTCATTTTCAATAGTTCTTCTGCACATTACATATTTTGTTTTATACTCTGTATTACTTACATGTGTCTTGTTACTACTTGTGTCGTTTTACTAACATGTGTACTACTTACCTGTGACGTTTTTACTAATATGTTTGCACTATGGAACTGTGATGCTGGAAACTTGAATTTCCCTCGGGATCAATAAAGTTACTATCTATCTATCTATCTATCTATCTAGCTCATTTCATCAGGGACAAAGCCTAAATGTATGAAAATCTGTAGCTCCACTTCAGCTCTGGTGTCACATTGTTAGTTATGTAAAGTCTCAGCTGAGGATGAGTATTACGCCCCCGTGGTCTCCAAAGCTGGTGGGCCAATCACAGAATGTCAAGAATGTCCCAATTAGTGGCTGGAACAAAGCAAGCTTTGATTGGAAACTCACACGTAGGCCGGCAAACACGGCAAAGAACGGGGAGAGAGGACAGAGGGAATATACCTTATAGACTTTGGAGAAGAAGCCACTCCCGATCAGCTCGGCGGTAAAGTTTTCCCAGAACTCCAGTTTGCGCACGGCGGTGCGGAGCTTCTGCCAGCGGTCCACATGGTAGTACTTGTCTGAAGACTCACCGTACAGGGTGGGACTGGTGGGCTCCGGGGACACGTCCACATCACACATCCTGGAGACGTCCGCTGGGAAAGTAGAGACACATATTAGACGCGGGTTAGAATGAAGCTGCAGAATGTCCATAGAGTGGTGCAGGAATGAGTCCTAAAACCCGGAAATAAGTTAGCATTTTAGCACTTCTGGTTCCCTCGTATGGAAGTCAGTGGGTTTTTGGTTAGATGCCTGAAATAAGATCTGTAACACAAGCTGAAGAGATTCTAACATTTTGTTGTACAACATAAAATACGTCAGTAAGTATCCAACTTGAGAATTTTGAAGATTTTTCTTAAAAAAGGTGGTGGCAAACAAGAGGCTTTTGGCACCTTTAAATGCATGCACTGCCCTCACTGTGAAAATGTGAGGAAAAAATAAATATTTAGCTGACGTCAACACAGATAGAACCTATAAACAAAGTGATTTCATTAAAGCTGCAGTAGGCAGTATATTTTTGGCATCATTGGGCAAAAATTCCATAATAACCTTTCAGCATATTGTAATCCAAGTGTTCTGAGAGAAAACTAGACTTCTGCTCCTCATCATGGCTCTGTTTTTAGGCTTTAAAACATCTAGACTGTGATGGGAGACTTTGACCAATCACAGGTCATTTCCTTGAGAGAGCGTTCCTATTGGCTTTGCTCCGGTCATGTGGCCGGGACTTGGCGTTCCTTCACCAGATTTTACAATGGTGGCGGCGTCACAAACTTTCTCATTTTACAGCTAAACCTAAAAAACAGCTAAATAGGCTAACGTTAGCTTTTTACTTCTGGAGATTGCATTCACACTTAAGAAAAATCATAAAAGTGGTTCATTTGTGGAGATTATTTAACGGAACAAAACGTGTAAGTATCATAAACATTTGTTTTGTCACAGATCTTATTTTCTGCAATAATCCAAAACCCAATGGAACAACAATCCCATTGCCTGTTAGTGGAAGGAAAAGTGTGATGCTAACTTCCTGGTTCGCCTCCAAAAATACGTCTTCCCTGCAGCACTCTATTCTCATGACAAAGAAAATGCAAACTGTAGAAAAGAATCACTCAAGAAACCACCAAGCTCATTTGGACCAGTTGTTTCAAAACCTGGAGCATTTCACTCCCAGGTTTGGTTCTACCAGACACACCTCCACTAGAAGAGAGAAAATGTGGGGTTTTATTTTGTAATTTGGTGAACGGACCTGAAATTGGGTGGATGATGACGTGCAACACTGAGTAAAAAATGTCTCAAATTCAATCTGATGAAGGGTTAACTGGACCAGAACATCATGAACTAATTTTTAGAGTTTAAGCTCCTGCAGCTCATAATCCTTATAAAACATACAAACTCTTCAAGGTGGAAAACTTGCAACACACTATATTCATATATATATATATATTCTATATCTACATTTATCTGTATACGGGTATATATCAGCCCAACAATATTTCAGATAATTTCATTGCTGCTAAACTGATCACACCAACACAAAAGACTGTGACTATCAAAAGGACAATTTATGCGTTTAACAGTATGAAAGTGACCCCGCATGAAAGAGCCGCTCACACAAAGGTCTCATTTCACTCTCCCACTTATGAGCTGCACGGACGAGGGAAAGCGCGTCCACTTCACACACTGAAACAAAGACGGTGAATAATGTGAGGCTTAAAATAGAGGCCGGACTGATGGATAACAAGACTGGTCACTGAACACGGACACGGCCCAGAGTGGTCAAGAGAGTCCGTTTGTCCTCAAGAGACGGTATCGTCTCATTCTGACAAGAGGCTTAAACAATGTGTAGAATGACAGAGACTGATATTCAGGTACATGTGTTTTCTACATTGCATTCAATTATCTTTTTTCTATTATTTGTACAGCAATTCTTCATTTTTTATCTGTTCAAAATGTACCTTAAAGGGAGATTTGTCAACTATTTAATACTCTTATCAACATCGGAGTGGGCAAATATGCTGCTTTATGCAAATATATGTATATATTTATTATTGGAAATCAATTAACAACACAAAACAATGACAGATATTGTCCAGAAACCCTCACAGGTAATGCATTTAGCATAAAACAATATGCTCACTTGACTATGTTCAATCAGTAGGGATGTACTTACTGAATGTCATTGTTTTATATTAAAGCTTCTATTGAGGTTTTCCAATGAATCTTTGAATGTCTATCATCATATTTTATGATATCATCACCCTGAAAAAATGGGAAAAATATGATTTTGTGTTATTGTGGTTACATAAATGTAATTTATGGTGCTGTTCAGGCTTGGTCAAAAAATATCTGACTTTCGACTGGCGTTCATGTCCCGTGTGAAACCAAAAGTCAACGTTGATTTATTTGTCACGTAACTTACATATAAGTAACACCATTTCCGGAGTTATTTTATCCCAAACCACCATCTTTTCCTAAAGCTAACTAAGTAGCTTTATCTCTTAAACCTAAAGACGTTGTTTGCATGGAGAGGACAGGAGGAATAACTTTTCTGTAAGATATCATACGAACCGTTGTATGAGAATACGTTGAAGACCGCCCCGGTAATACAGGTGTGTGCCTCCCTTTTGTGTTCTGTGACCGCAGTGAAAATGTTGTTTTTGAAAGGATAAAGTCCAACAAATATGGATTGAAGCAGAATATTCCGTTAGATAAAAACATGTTGTGAATTTTGGAGATGATTACACCATCTTTGTTAATACATTTTGACTTTTGGTCTGAAGACTGAGACAATTAACGTTACAGAGACAGATTAAGAGCTGCATGTGTGAGAGAGAGAGAGAAGACCTGTGGACTTTGCCTACAATGAATGTTAACATTATGAATGAAGCTTGAACCTATTCAGTTCAATGTTCCACTGTTCTGCTACTAGCATAAGGTGCTCGATGCACACTTCAGCAAAATGCCTCTCCTCTGTCTTCATAACAGTCAGTGCATGCGACCGAAGTTCCCACTGCCGGTCAAAATTGTGATGCTGATGATGCTGTTTCAGACATACTGATATATCAGTTCATTTCAAACACACTAAACAAAAAAGTCAATTCCCTGCAAGAACTGAAGTCTATCATATTCAGTCTTAAAATGGCATTTTTCTTGAAATGATGTTGAAAATCACTTCTACCTGATATAGCTAATTATTTTTAGGTTAGAATACAGTAACAGGGACTATAGGATGAGACACTTCCCTGAAGTAGTGAAGCTCTCTTAAAAGACTCATGTCTGCTGGGTTCAAATGAGGAAGATCTTACTGAAAACCAAATAAATAAAAAAGTAATAATCTTGAAGATTTTGATTTAAATAAATGTCTGTTACGTCACTATCTATCACTTAATGAGGTAACACAACGGTGGTTGAGCCTACTGCCCACTGATGAACGCCCCTTGCACCTGCAATTTCTGCTTATCGCCATAGATACCGCCAAAGAGAACGAAACAGAGACCTTAAACAATATTCTTTTGATTGTCAATAACTCCAATACAAAGTCCCAAAACAACAGTGAATGTATCTACTAACAAGTATTAAAGTCTGATGTACCTTCTTCCTTTGTGCCATAAAGCTCTGTTATCTTAAAAACACATCAATGAGCCTCACTGTGTCACAATGTGACATCTTCCTTCATCACCATGAACACACACACTGTAGTTTATTTAGACTCAGTCCCACACACACATGTCCTGCTGCCCCAAATACTCACTAGAGCACATGTGGATTAATACACCGCTTAAAATAGTCCCCAAACAAATGCACCATAATGTTTGATAAAAACTACAGAGACCAGCTGTTTTAGGAAATTACTGAGTCTTTTAAAAGATGACATCTTCAGTAGAAACCGACGGACCACAAATAGGTCCAGAAGTCAGGATGTACTGAGAGGTGGACTAACGCATTTTAGCTTTTGCTCTTTTCATACGATTTATGACAATAAAAAAATACATAGAAAATCACCAGCCCTTTACTTTAAATATATTTTTGTTCTTTATACAGTTTATATGTCAAGATCACACAAAGTTGTTGACTTACTGAGTTTGTGGCTTAAAGCTGCAGTATGCGATATTGGCACAAATATGATTTAAAAAGTTATTTTTAGAAAACGGCCGCTATATCGTGACAGTTGAACATGAAACAGGTAACCTGAAAAAAATCTTGTACATCTGTGTCCTACTGTGTCCTCCGGTGCTCCTAACGGCATCTGAAGGATTTCACTTACCGGAGGAAAACAAGGTCCGCTGCCCAGCTGCAGTCTATGAGAGCCGGCTGTCAATCACTCGCGAACTCCGACCAAACGGTCAAACTAGGCAGCGCTGATCAGATATGAATCAATATTCTGTTACTGTAATGACTATTTCTCACCTCAAATGTTCTCAGAATCATCTTGTAGTTACTGTTTAGCCGTAAAATGAGAAAGTTTGTGACTCCGCCGCCATTGTAAAATCTGTTGAAGGAAGCCAAGTTCTGGTCAGATGACCGGAGCACAGCCAATAGGAACGCTCTCTCTCTCTCTGAAATGACCTGTGATTGGTCAAAATCTGCTGTCACGGGCTAGATTTTTCTAAAGCCTGAAAACAGAGACATGATGAGGAGCAGAAGTCTAGTTTTCTCTCAGAACACTTGAATTACAATATGCTGAAAGGTTATTATGGAATTTTTGCCAAATTATGCCAAGAAATTGTTGCCTACTGCCACTTTAATAGAAAGTTGAGTATATTTGCATGATGGGCAAATGATAACACAACCTGTCACCTGAGATTCTAATTTGGCCTGGATGCACTTGTGTATGTATATATATATATATATATATATATAGATATATATATATATCTATATATATATAGATATATATATATATTCAACAAAGAATTCCAAAATGTTGGGAACATTGCAGGGCATCACGTTCTCACTCCCAACTCGTCAAATACCGACGCTTGGTCAGTGGCCCTACGCTTCAAACTATGACGCTCTAGGTAACACTCAAGCGTCAGTTTAGGACGTGTCAGGGACGGCGTGTCAGTTTCCGCTCCTTACATGCATGGTGTCTTTTCAAAATAAACTTCCGTGTTCACCGGAAACATCTAGGAAAAGATCGGGGTTTGGGTTGAAATAAGTACGTAGTTTACGTAACAAAAGTAAAGGAGGGGTCCCCGACCTCCTCCCGGAGCAGACTTTCTCGCTCTTTATACTACGTCAGTCGCTCGGACGGTCTAATAATGATGCGGATGAGTTTACGGTTTACTTTGGAGTTAGCTGAAAGCTCGGTGCATCTCGTACAGACACTAAAGGGTGTCTCGGTGCGTCGGTATCATACGCCGAGGGCCACTGACCAAGCGTTGGTATTTGACGGTACTGAGTTGGGAGTGAGAACAGGTTGTGCATGGAGACCCCAAAGACACTGCAGGGTCTTAAAAACTTCCCACAGTGAGACCGCTCTATTGTAAGGGTGCTCCGATCAATCGGTCACCGACCTAAACACAGCTGGACACAGCTGCGTGCGGAGCTGCAGAATAAATATAAAGGAAACACTGATTAGTGTAGAATTAATAGACATGCAAGAATGTTGATTTAGAATTTGAATGTCGACGTTATGAATGAAGCTTTGAACTAGTGCAGACCTCAACTGTTTTTAAGCTAAATAAACACAAATAGGACTAATAGCATATTTGACTGGAATTTGGGACATTGAAATCTTCCAGGACACATGGACGTGCACACACAGACATACAAAGAGCAGAGGAGCAGAATCAGCACAGCGAAATGGCTTCAAATAGACCCTTTATCGATATCGGTGATCGGATCGGTCATCAGCCCTAAAAACTCCTGGTCAGACTCTTTACTTTATCTCTCTCTGTTCCTCATGAAGGAGGTCAGTCCTGACCTAATTTCAGCCTCAGAGGACTGGTGTGACAACACTGAAGGTCAGAGTTTGTTTTCACCACGACAGCAGCAGCCCTCGCTCGCCTTCACAATGACGCCGGTGGAAAGCACACACTGACACGCTAACACAATTGACAGGGTTTTTTGTCAATCAAGCCGGGGAATCAACCCCTCGCCTATTCATGCTGCTTTTGTTCATTCGGCTTCGGACTAAACAATCAGCACACACACAGCTCCGACAGAGAAATGCTTACAGCGCAGCAGTGTCATCTATAGCTGTCTACTTTCTACTGTCTCAATCCTTCCTCTCTCCTTTCTGTCTCAACAGGCCTGTACAGATCTTAAAGCCATAGTTCCCAAACAGTTTGATATGTCTTCATAGGAAAAGCGTAATTCATAACATTAACAATGGTTCTGTTTTAGTTGATAGTTATACCTGCATTTGACAAGTGTCTACTGTGAGAAAAAGTCTAATGAACTTTAGTTTCACTTCACAATGTCATATGCACCCCTCCTACGATGGCTCGTTGGGAACCAAAATATTCTAAAAAGACTAAAACCCACAATGAATCTGAAATTGGGAGGGACAACATTTCTCCTACCTCTATAGTGCAAATCAAATATATGTATATAAATGGACTTGCATTTATATAGCGCTTTTCTAGTCTACCGACCACTCAAAGCGCTTTACACTACATGTCAGCATTCACCCATTCACACACACATTCATACACTGATGGCAGAGGCTGCTAAGGTGCCAACTTTGCCCATCAGGATGTAATCTAAATACTCATTCACACACCGATGGCTATGCCTTCGGGAGCAATTTGGGGTTAAGTGTCTTGCTCAAGGACACATCGACATGTGACCTGGAGCAGCCGGGGATCGAACCACCGACCTTCTGATTGGTGGACAACCTGCTCTACCATCTGAGCCACAACCGCCCCAAATATATATATATATATATATCATAAACAAACAAAACATCCTACAATAATGTCTATAATAATAATATTTAACTTCTTTCGGCATGGGTAACATACGTTTATATTACTCAGCAACTGTGAATTAAAAACAAAAATATGGTCCTCTCTCTAGGTTCATGGTGGAGATGAGGTCGTGCTGCTCGGGCTCTATCTCTCTTGACGTGGAGAGGAGGTCATGTTGCTCTGGTTCTACCTATATGGCGTGGAGAGAAGGTTGTGTTGCTATGGCTCTATCTATCTTGACGTGGAGAGGAGGTCGTGTTTCTCTGGCTCTATCGATCTGGCGTGGAGAGGAGGTCGTGTTGCTAAGGCTCTATCTGGTTGGCGTGGAGAGGAGGTCGTGTTGCTCTGACTCTATCTGTTTGCCGACGCCGGGAAGCTGCTTGACATCCTCCTGGATCCACCTTCTCACATATGTTCACATTATATGTATTATTTTTTGTCATATGGATTGTCTGTGTTGTATTTTCATTATGTTTTTACTCGGTACACACGACATCTATTGCACGTCTGTCCATCCTGGAAGGGGGATCCCTCCTCTGTTGCTCTTCCTGAGGTTTCTAACATTTTTCTCCCTGTTAAAAGGGTTTTTTTTGGTTAAGGTTTTCCTTATCCGATGAGAGGATCGTACTGTAAAGGACAGAGGGTGTCGTATCCTGTCAGATTGTAAAGCCCCCCGAGGTAAATTTGTGATTTGAGATTTTGGGCTATACAAATAAAATGGACTTGACTTGACTTTTTTGTTCAGTTTTACACGTTTGCGTCTCCTTTCCTGTTTCTTACTCTCCATTTCTCTATTCCACATTCCTTTTCCCACTTTGTCTCCTTCCCTCTCCACAGTTAGCTCCATCCAAACCAGCACACCGGGACCATAATGACCACAAACTGGTGGAAAAAATATGGATATCTCATCGGTTATGTCACTGGGAACATTCAGAACATTTTGCAGCCTGCAGTTTGGGTTTACCACATGTCATGATCCTCATTTATACAACGTAATAAGAATCTGGTCACACACACATCAACAGCTGTGGATTTAAATCAGTATATGTACCGATATGGAACAATGATTCATTTGGCTGTTGTGTTGTCAGTTCTGACTCAGATATCTCTCATGTGAGCCAAGACGTGATTCTTCAACAGCTCCGTGGGATGGGAAGGTTACACAAGCAGCATGCAGGAAATACTGTCTGTCTGCGGTGAAGGGCCGTTATCACAACCCGCTGTGAGTTTGACCTGCGTCTGACCACAAACACACCATCAACAAGAAGATCAGGGCCGGCCATCGCCACGCTGACGTCCTCCCAGCTGATAAGGAATGCTGCTCATGAAAGCCTCACAGTGAAAATCTGTTTGCACCAAAGCGAGATTTTTCCGTCTCTCAGGACAAGTATTTCCTCTGAGGGATTGTCCAAAAGATCAGACTTGGATGTGACGTTAGCTCAAAGCAGAGAGCGTGTGTGTGTGTTGTGTCTGTTTATACACTTTGACCAATGACCTCTGAGCAGCCACAAAGGACTGCATCACTTCCCAAACAGGGAGATTCACGTCATTAGGTGACGACAAGGTGGTGGCCCACACTTTTCACACCAAATAAGTTAATGCATTGATGTCAATCTAACATCTGAGGCGACATACGCTGCCGCTCACAGAAAGATGAGTCATATCCAGGTGTAGGACGTAGCAAAGCAGGAAATGAATGCCAACTAAGTCTGGAATTGAGTCAGGGTGTGGATAACAGCATCCTCTGAGCCCCAATGACTTCAGCCGTAAAGTATGTATACGACAAGGGCAACTGTACCACAGCAGAGCATTAATCTGCCTTCCACTCACGACATTTTTTGGCTGCAGCCTCGTGCATTAAAGTTCAGCAACTATCCCGAGACAAGCCACAGTAGCTGTTACTGTAACCGCTTAATGGATTTTCCAAAGCAAAGTGACGCTCATCGAAGAGCCACCGCAGCCCCCGGAGCGCTGCCTTCCTCTGCAGCTTTCTGAAGGCAGAGATGAGCAGCCGGGGAGCAGTGACATAACGGACTGGTTGACATCGGATCAATAAGGGACGGTCAGAACCAGACCACACATAGCTGTGGCTCCCCACCGGCGTCAACCACACATAAATGATGAGTTACGCCACTGTTGCAGAACATGAATAACATATTTACACATCAGGGCACAGAGGATACAGGGCTCGTTTAAATACTGATATACTTTATAAGTTAGAACACTGTCCCTCTGAAAGCAAACATATGCAACCTGAGATAAAGAAAGATGCACATATATAGTATGTAGTACATTATACATACAGTATATGGTTCAACTAAGGTGTTATTGGGCACCTGAAGCATGACGTAAGTTTACACAATCAGTGCACACTAAATATTACAATACGACGGAGTATTAGGGCCACATTGAGGGAAAAAAAATCAGAAATTTTGAGAATAAAGTCGTAATATTACGAGAAAAAAGTCATACTATTTCAAGTAAAAAAAGTCGTAATATTACGAGAATAAAGTCAGAACTTCACGAGAAAAAAAATATAAATTACGAGAATAAAGTCTTAACTTTACAAGAAATAAGTCGTAATATTACGAGAATAAAGTCATAACTTAACGAGAAAAGAAGTCGTAATTTTACAAGAATAAAGTCATAATTTAACGAGAAAAGAAGTCGTAATATAACGAGAATAAAGTCATAACTTTACGAGAAAAAAAAGTCGTAATATTACGAGAATAAAGTCATAACTTTACAAGAAAAAAGTCGTAATATTACAAGAAAAAAGTCATAACTTAACGAGAAAAGAATTTGTGATATTACGAGAATAAAGTCATAACTTAACGAGAAAAGAAGTCGTAATATTACGAGAATAAAGTCATAACTTTACGAGAAAAAAAAACGTAATATTACGAGAATAAAGTCATAACTTTATGAGAAAAAAGTTGTAATATTACAAGAATAAAGTCATAACTTTACGAGAAAAAAAGTTGTAATATTACGAGAATAAAGTAATAACTTTACGTGAAAAAAAGTCGTAATATTACGAGAATAAAGTCATAACTTTATGAGAAAAAAAGTAATTTCCTCCTCCACTAAAGAGTCAGTTTCTCCATCAGGTCCGTGTGGTTCTTTCTTCAGAATAAACTCAGTTTCTTTAACAATCTTTTCCAGGTCCTGATACTGATGATAATGTGGTGCTGATCAGCCAAAAGATGGAGTATTTGGTTATTTGTGAAACCTAAACTAAAGTATAACTTCACAAGATGCTCCACGTTCCTCATTTTCACACTATTTCACCTCTAAAATAACACATACGAATTACTACTTTATAATATTATGACCTATGACTTTATTCTCGTAATAATATGACTTTATTCTCGAAAGCTCAGATTTATTTATTTTTCCTCAATGTGGCCCTAATACTCCAGATCTGGCTCCTTAATGTTTCACTATGTTCATAATGTCACGAGCTCGGAGGTGGTGCAATAGCATCAACATGCTACAGTGACACACAAAATTACGTAGGTGAAGCCATTTGGTAGACTATATCTTTGTGCCGATGTCTTCCAAAAATCATACTGCATTACTAATTCGGGTGACAGCTTTGAAAATAGTAATCCTCATGCTCTGTGCCATAAGCCTGTGGCAACTGTAAGGTCTACGTATCCATGAATGCTTCCACTGCAGATCACTAGAAATTCATTCCCAACTAATGTAATATTGACCTGGTCTGGTTAACAGTATGCAATGAATTTTTATGACAATAACGGCATGATAACTCCAGTGTGTGTTCTGTACTTGATTATTCAGCCTTAGAAGTCTTTCTATAATCAGTGCAAAATTTTGGGTGTGCAAAAACATGCTATAAATTGGCCATAATGGGGTATGTAAGATGGGAAACAGGTTTGCTGGAAGATTTATGCAGCTCAGTTATGAAATTTGCTAATTAATATAGAAAAAAAACAGGCTGAATAGGAGGATATTCATTTGAGATAAACATTTCAACAAAAAGGTAATCAACTAACTTAAAGGAATAGTTCAACATTTGGTGATTAATACGGACTTCAGAGCATATCTATTGCCTCCACACAGCTCTCAACATGGCGACAGCTGAGCTGGCAGCTAACGGTGGGTTAGACGGAGCTAACCTGGGGGGAACCGACATTACTCCTCTATATCTTTACATAGCAAATAGGTGTTTGCTGCTATATTAATGCTCTGGATATCGAATTTAGCACCTTTAATATAAAGCTAAACTAGTTAGCTTAGCTTAGCATAAAGACTGGAAATGGAAAACAACAAGAGAATACGTGTAAGTTACTTCATATTTATTGTGCCATCTCAACGATAGAGTAAATGAGTTTCATTTTAAATCTTTTTAACCTAGATCATATAAATAAATGTTCCTGATTGATGTTCACAACAGTGATTCATGAAGGCGTTTTTAATTGTTCTTAACGCCTGCTCGCTTGGAGGCCTTTACCTTGGAACAGTCCCTTGTCACTCAGGAAGTGGTACATTATACATTAGTTCTTCTGTGTCTTTCCGTTCCACTGCCCTCATTCATCTATCTTCATTTACCGTGCTTAAGCTCAGGTTACACTGTTTACTTTGCCACACCAGCCTAACCCTAACTCACACTGTCTGTTTTACTTCCTGTCTCTTTATACTATATTATATATCAAAGTGTCAAACCAAACAAATAGAATCATTTAGAGAATGAAGAGTGCACAACGTTTACTGTTTTGACTTTACAATAACCGTCATGAGGATGGAAACACTCTGAGATATAATAAAAGCCGTTATGTGGTCATGGCTGTAATGTGCTCTGCACTGCGGTACACCATCTAATACCAGGGTGAGGTGGTAACGTGGTTACTGCTGCATCTCTGCCACCAAGCTCCGAGGAAGAAGACGTCACGTCACTTAAGGGTGATTTCTGAGAAGTGATGTGTACAAAAAATATTAGATGGTGGAGGGGGGGTGATGGTTAAGGGATCAGAAAAGGAAGGGGGTTATATATTTTTCCTTTTTGCTGTAGGAAAGATGATCTTAATATTTAGGGAGCGCAGGGAGGGATCTTTTCAACTTTTTCTCATTCTTAATATGAGATTTATTGCACACAAAAAATGAAGTCAAATAGCTTCATCAAAAAGATGGCTTTTGTGTGCACACATTTGGAAGTATTATTTGGAATCCAGGACTTGGAGATGGTGCTTGTGCCATTTAATAGCTGTTCTTTTAGCAGCTCTTGGTTTAACAAGAGTCTACAAAACGCAAGGATCTGTATTTAAGGTATATCAACATAATTAGAGGGAGATGCTTTAATGCATTTACCTATTTTTTTTTGCATACCATAGCAGCACTATAGGTTCAGAATAACATCCTAAGGCCTATATTAATATGACATCTTAAAATAGGAGTGTTCAGCGAAGACCAGCTGGCTCTTAAAGTCACAGTGACGTTGGTAATCAAAGACACGGTAAACTTTAACATCCATAGCATGTTTTCAGATGATTTCTACAACCATTAGATCATCATTTACATCACTAAACATCTGCAGCCCTTGATAATGTCTACTGAGGTTAAATGAATAGCTGAAAAATAATCTAAAACGCTTGTTCCTCCCCTCTTGAATTAGTGAATAATTCAAAAGGCATTAGTTCAGACCTGCCTTTGAGCATTTTAACACCTGTATTGCTT
This sequence comes from Sebastolobus alascanus, assembly GCA_916701645.2. NCBI lineage: Eukaryota > Metazoa > Chordata > Actinopteri > Perciformes > Sebastidae > Sebastolobus > Sebastolobus alascanus. The sequence goes on along the minus strand of CAKAOJ020000013.1, from coordinate 10,087,760 downwards.
TGACTGTGTACTCGTATATCCACTGGGCCCCCTCACTGGCACATGTGAGACCACATGGGGTATTTGTTGACACCCTGACTGCTTGTGGAAACGTCGGCAGAGTGAGACGCTTTGCTCTATATTTGTTCGGTGAAGAAAAATACTGTTTGAGAACAACAAGTTAGTTGTAGAGACGGCCGAGTGGGCTGGAAAACAGTGTTGGAGGTCATGCAAAACGTGGAAACAGCACAATGTATCTCTGTCCCTTTCTACACCACCACAACACTGAACTCATCCAGTGTTCGAGCCAACCTTCACTGTTTGTCAAGTTCACGCTATGTCGGAAAAATGTGGGCCTTGCACCAAAAGTCAACCAACATACATTCCTGAATGAGGCATTTGAAGCACGGCAACAAAGTCAACACCCAGCGACAGATATTATCATCCGGGCCCACCAGAGTTTCAGTTTCCGTGATGTTAAAGTAAAAACAACACTGAGGCAACAAAAGATGAGAGATACTCTCTCACAGAACCATGCACACATCCGACCAACGACCTGAGTTGGTTTGCTTGAATTTTTTTTCTGTGTGAAATGAAAAACAACAAGTTAACTCTGGTCGTGTTGAACTGGCTCTACCTATCTGGCGTGGAGAGGAGGTCGTGCTGCTCTGGCTCTATCTGTTTGGCGTGGAAAGGAGGTCGTGTTGCTCTGGCTTTATCTGTTTGGCGTGGAGAGGAGGTTGTGTTGCTCGGGCTCTATCTGGTTGGCCTGTATTAATACTTATCTCCTCATCTCACTCTCAGAAAGAAAGCGTATAAGTGTACTTCCAAAAATGCTGAACTATTCCTTTAAAGCTACAGTACAAGTGTCTTTGAAGATTGTGGTTTGTAAATAGGAGGGCGCTACCCTATAGCATACCGTCAACCACTGCACCACTAAAGGGTGGGGTGATGTTGTGTCTGTGGTGGGTTACACCCAAACTCCTCATGGAAAAAAAAAAAACACAACACAGCAAAGTGAGACATCACAGAGATGCTGAGATGTAAAGTTCACAGGATCGGTCTATACTTCATGCTGAGATTATTCTCAGCGTTTAACCATCTGCGAGGTGAGGGCTTCGTGCTGAGAGGACACGACACTGGTGATGACCCGTGTGATCCAGAGGGAACCCCTGTTGAATCCACGCATCATCACCATCAGAAGCAGGAGAAGAAGTGCGTAGAGGATTCATTAGGATTCCCTCTCGACCCCTCCCTGCATCCAGACTCCCACGACAAGTCTGCATATAAATCCATCTGCCTGCTTGGTGAGGGATGGAGGAAAACAACCAGTCAGAGCTGACCTGGGGTCTGCCGTCCAGCTGCCGTCTATGAGAGCCGGCTGTCAATCACTCGCCAACTCCGACCAAACGGTCAAACTAGGCAGCGCTGATCAAATATGAATCAATATTCTGTTACTGTAATGCCTATTTCTCTCTTCAGATGTTCTCAGAATCATCTTGTAGTTACTGTTTAGCTGTAAAATGAGAAGGTTTGTGACCCGGCAGCCATGTTGAGATCAGTTGAGAAAAAATACCAAGCACCGCCCACCAGCCGGAGCACAGCCAATAGGAACGCTCTCTCTCTCTGAAATAACCTGTGATTGGTCAAAGTCTCCCGTCACGGGCTGAAAACAGAACCATGAGGAGGAGCAGAAGTCTAGTTTTCTCTCAGAACACTTGAATTAAAATATGCTGAAAGGTTATTATGGAATTTTTGCCCAATGATGCCAAAAATATACTGCCTACTGAAGCTTTAAGGGTCCCAGTTTGAGGGTATGAAAATATGATCACCCTAAGCTCACATCTTGCCTAGCTAGTTAGCCAGCTAGGTAACGTTAGGCAGCATGTGCAGCCTTGTTGAGCTCAGGCTTCAAAGCTAAAGAGGTTTAGTAGGCTAACTGTATATATATAGTGTACTGGGTTTATTTACTGCAGCAGCCTCGAGATAGCAGAATAACGTTAGCATTGTTGTTGCTCTCGCTAACAGGAAGTAACTAGCTAAGAGATGCAGGATGTACATGATTGGCTGAGAGGGGAGGGGGCGATGACAACACCACTGTCAAGAAACCATTATTAAATTAAATGTGTCATTATGAAATAAAACTTGACTTGAAATAAAAGTGCCATTTGGAAAAATGCTGATATGAAATAAAAACAGACTAAGACCTATAATAAAATAAAAAAAATGATATCCAATAACACTGTTATTATGAAAATGAAAAATCTGAAATGATTATTTATTTCACGATATCTTATCTTATCTTTTATATTGAACACTCTGGGTCTCCTAATGTATCTACTACTTTAAAATATACTTGAGCTCAATGATAAAACAAAGAAAGAAAGAAACCCATAGCGTGTGCAGGATGTCTTAGACATGGAGGGAAGGTAACACGACACTTCACTTTGAACACATTTAGGAAGGCAGGATGCTGAGCAGAGATCTTTCTATTTCAGAACAATGCAAAGCTAAACACAATTATAATGTACGGCAGATTCACCTGCTTAAAGCGCCAGTTCATCAGAAACACAACGATTTAACACACACAGTAACTGCTGACATCAAGCAGTGCAGCACTACACAGATCACAGGCAAAGACAGGTGACAGAGTCGTGGTTTCTCAGTTCAGTGTCAGATAGCTTTAGTTTGTCGACTACTTACTTTTGTGTGAGTCTACATGTGACACATAGATCCATCCAACACAATCCATGAAATATATGCACTCAGAAATGTAAACAATATGAAGAAGAGTTGAAAAAGTATTAGAATCTCTCGATACTTACTCCATTGATTTATTAAGCTATTCATGTGCATCTTGTGGACGGTGGAACAAACCCAGAAGTCTCTGTGCAGAAACTGAGGAGGAACCACATACATGCAACAGCAGATGAGCAAAAGCACAGACACAGGACTTTCCACAGTATATAAACAACACATACTGTATGGGATGAAGCGAGCAACACTGAAAACTAACATGAAGACTGGTTGGTAGACATCAGACAATGTTTCTTACAAATACGTCACAGATGAGTTTATTTCCTGCCTGCATGGTGACAGAGGACAGTAATAATGCTTTGGACAAGACTGTGAAATAGCTGTCACCTGGAAACATCACAGATGTTACTCAGGTTTCTACAATCAAATTAAGTTAATGTCTTCAAAGAAACACAATAAAATAACCCTACAGGGTCTGCACTTCACAGATTTTTAGCCCTAAGGCAGTGGTTCAACCTCAGGAGTTCAACCAAAGAGGGATTTTCCTTCTCACATTGTTTTTAGAGGGATCTTAGCAGTCTGAGGAAATATCCAGTATTTTTACGAGAATAAGCAAAGTCAAAGAAATGTTGTGACAAAGACACGGACGCATTATCCAGCAGACACAGATCAACATCTGCATTCATTTGAAGCTGTGTTTCCGGTCACCTGATGAGTCTAAGTCATTAGTCACTCTTCTGTTTTTTGTCTAACTCCTAAGAAAACTGTCTGTTTAGCTGATAAATCCATTATGTTCACCAGCTAGTCGCTAACTTTGTCTGTCTGCTTTTTGATGCTACCCAGGTAGCATTTAGTGGATTCATAACGTTTTTTTTAATTGAGAACTGGCTGCTACTTCTGGCTGGAAACAACGTTGATTAGAGTTCTTAGAACCAAAACAATGAGCTGAAAAATGCTAATAATAATTAACTGTGGTTCGTCACTGCAAGCAATATCTTTTACTCATTTCATTTGACCCATTGTTGATATAAAATATTGATTAGTGCAGCTTTAAGGATTTGCATCATGTAATAGTAATATCAAGTGAAATATTAAAGGTTTTAAGACTGCATTTGGACACAGGAAGCCTCAAGATGGGATAAAAATGCAGGAGCCACCTTATAGGGCTCTTATAATTTCAGCCTTTGATTGAGTACTAGAGATGAATTACCAAACAAATTCATAATTTATCAAGATACTGCAAAGTAAGTGCCACAAAGACCACCTTCTGGGTCCCTCGCGGTCTGGATTTCACACTTTTAAATGTATACTTTTTCCAGCCTTGTCTCCTAAAAGTAACGTTCTCATACAACAAAACTGCCATTGTCAATTATTTTCTCCAAGATTACGTCACAAATACATTTCTAATCAGTCCACGGAGGTCTGCATAGGCGGGGGTTGAGGTCGGGGTCAGGTCGGGGTCGATGGGTCAAACAAACACAGGACTTTCACCCAGGAGACCATTGTTTGTGTCTCGTGTGAAACCAAAGGTCAACGTTGACTTAGTTTAATCTACGTCCGTAACTTAAAAGATGTAACAGCTTACTATATTTTAAGCCAAACTATCATGTTTTTACTAAACCTAACCAAGTAGTCTTGTTGCCTAAACATAACCAAGTAGCCTATCATTAGTTTTGTTGTGTTTTTACAACGTTAATCACATGTTTAAAACTGCAACGAAGGCCAGTTTAGTTGTATGGGAACGTCATTTTGTAGGAGACAGCGTTGACTGCTTGACTTTTTCTACCTTTCAGTAGCTGCTGACACATCTTAGTTAGTGACGTTTCGAGGCCAATGCTCTTCTTCAGATCTAATAAATCTGCACAGAGTATATGACCAGAGCGTTTATACATTTAAAGATGGCGTCTCTGTGCAGATTTATTAAGTCTGAAGAAGAGCATTGACCTCGAAACGTCACTTACTAAGATGTGCCAATAAATTGCACTTAAAGGGAGCTACAGTGTGCAGACCTTCTTCTACTGATCCTTCTACTGATGAGACTTCTAGAGATGATCCTCTTCTACAGCACCGGCCTACTACAGTTTTGGCTGTGCGCGACCACCTTTCCACATACACACCAAAACTGACAATAACTGCACTATACTGTACACCGACTGTGCAATATCAATACTACTCAGGTGTAATTCTCACTGTGCAATATCATTTTTCCACTTGTACAATTATGTTAATAGTCTGTTTATTGTAAATACTGTTTATATTGTTCCTATTTCTATTTTTCCTTCTATTTAAATTGTTCATATTTTGTTTCACTTTTGTTTTGCTTTTTGCACCGTGTTGTATCTTGCACCGTTGGTGCTGTACACTGCAAATTTCCCCACTTTGGGACTAATAAAGGAATATCATATCTTATCTTATCTTCATTGTTTGTAGTAGCTGGTGACCCTTTACATTTATTATGGGACCCCTTTGGGGGTCACAATCCCTAGGTTGGGAACCGAACACTGCACGGAATGATGTCTACTGTTGTCAGTAATAAGTTTGCGTTTACTGTAATAAGCCTTTTGTACAAGATATTCCTGTAATTTTGCTATTCAGTTGTAAATTCAGTTATTTTAGTTAATATCTTTATATCATTGAACAGACTCACATATTTACATCAAATCTTCCAGTTTAGAGTTTTCACTTCTTTAGTCATTTCTAAACTTTCTACCAACACAGAAAGACAACAAGCAAACAGTTTACTTACATATAGACTCTACTAGTCCCAGCGTCGTTGTATAGCTGAACCGACAGCTCAGGTGTAGCAGCTTATATTACAGTCGGTGAAGTGTTGAGCATCGTTTAAATCCGTCTGGATGTGTGTGTGTGTGTTTGTCTCTGCAGGCTGTGAACTGTCTCCTCTCTGCAGGCTGTGAACTGTCTCCTCTCTGCAGGCTGTGAACTGTCTCCTCTCTGCAGGCTGTGAACTGTCTCCTCTCTGCAGGCTTTGAACTGTCTCCTCTCTGCAGGCTGTGAACTGTCTCCTCTCTGCAGGCTGTTAACTGTCTCCTCTCTGCAGGCTGTGAACTGTCTCTTCTCAGTAAACTGTCTCCTCTCAGTAAACTGTCTCCTCTCAGTAAACTGTCTCCTCTCAGCTAAACCTAACGTGCCTCTTGCAGGCGGTGCATTCCGCTTCCTGCAGCTCACCTCTCTGTCTGTGGTTGCGGTGGTGAAACAACAAGCCTCGCTCGCTTATGCAAATGCATGTTTCATGGGTTGTCTTAGGAACCAGCCAGTCTCATCAGCCCGTCGGTGGATGTAACTCCACCCACGGGTAGAGGAGGAGGAGGAGGAGGAGGAGGAGGAGGAGGAGGAGGAGGAGGAGGAGGAGGAGGAGGGCAGAGCAACAGGCAGACCTCCAGACCACAACACTGTTCACTGATGGAGATATTTTAGTTTTTGTTGATAGCAAATGTTTTATATCATTATTTTTATGTATTAATTTATTCATAGATGGAGCTATTTATGAACCCTTTCAGCCGCACTTTACAATAATAATAATAATACCAGCATTGAGTCTTTTTGCCTTATATTGACTAGTATATGAAGAGGAGGACAGTCTCTTCTGGATGCTGTTTAGTGCTGATCAGAAGTATCCAGATACAGCACAGAGGTGGGAGTGTTGTGAACAATGTGGAGAGAACTGGCCCAGAGCAGCTAACTCCCACTCAGTCAGTGTGGGGGGGGGGGGAATGAATAGACTCAAACAGAACTGGCACACAACAAATAACAGACTCTCTATGGAGAATGGAGGAGAGCTTTACATGATGAAGAGGAGCACAACAACAACTCCGGCTCATTTAGGCTTCATGTTACGTTACCATGTAAATCATAAAATGCAGGCGTGCTTGTGAACAGTTGAGCATGATCAATTTCAGATTTGGCAGAGATCCATCCAGTATTTTGCAAAGATTTGAATAAATAAATATTAATTATTTTAAAGCCTTGTTGCTCAAGAGCTGAGGAATATTAACATGACCACAGGAGGGTGTGTTGTGATTTCTGACAGGTTTACGATGTGGTTTTAGAACATCAGTCTCCTCCTCCCTGTGATGATGAAGACACACTGATCTGTTTGGTTTACTGCCAACTCAGAAGAAGACAAACACGTTGTGGCGTTATGTGAGGTCTGCTGTATAGGTGTTGCAGGTTTTGCGGTGAGGCTGCAATCTGCTGATGCTCGGCCTCACCGGTGAATCATGAAGCAGCAGCAGCCGTCTCCTTTTTCTACTGCAGCAGCCAGCAGGCCGGTCATTACACAGCATCTGAACACCACCATCATCACAATCTGGGGATTTTATAAGCAACAGGCCGAAATCAGTGAGGCAACTAAATCGGGTTTGAAAGATATGTCCTTTCTGCAATACTGTATGCCAACAGTGTAGCAATACAATTATATTTACCAACATAATCAGAGCTACATTACAAGTTTCACTCACATCTATAAATTTAATTATTTAAAAAATGTACATATTCTCATTTTCGTCTGCATTCTCATGTCCCAGTGAAAGTACTGTATGCTGTACAATTTTGCAGTATTTTGAGGTACTTGTACTTTATCACTTGTAGACTACTTTAAGTATTTACTTTTAATATAAGATAAGATAAGATAGAACTTTATTAATCCCGAAGGAAATCCTTGTGCCAGAGATTGCTCAAAATTACAACAAGTTCAGGTGTATAAAATAAAAAGTACTATTTCTAGCACCAGTGCCTAATAGAATAACAATAAAGTAAGATACATTTAGTAAAATGAGTAAATAAGATAAGTAAAATAAAAAAGTTAAAGTAAGCTAAAAAACAGGAAAGAAATAATATTGCAAACAATGAACAGAGATATTGCACATGAGAATGGAAAAAGTAGTATTGCACATGATATTGATATTGTTTTTTTTTCTCAGTGTCCTGTGTTTTGATGCTACTTCATACTTGTACTCCACATTTTGGAGAGAAATACTGTATGTTGTGTACTTCTTACTACTGACTAGTTACTTTTACTTCATGAGGTCAACTTCTAAAATACGATGGCATAGTTAGAGGTTAAAGGTCGTGCACACCCACACAGGTCTTGGGAACAGCTATACTGGGATTTGCCTGCACCAAACTTAATGAAGCTTTCTGTATCTAAACCATCTCAGTGGCGTCGCGCTACAACTTTTATTACTGTAGTCGGAGTCCTCAGAGAACTCTTTTTTTATACCGGCCCTTTTTAGTCATCCCTTCATTTCAGTGAAAAACAGACAAAGCCTATAATATATAATACTGTTCATCATAGTGCTGAATGAGTGAGAAACACCTGGATGTTTAAAGAACTCAGCTCCACCATCCAGCCTAAAAAGCTGCTTACATTTGAATGTATCAATAACAATAATCCGCTAATGTCATATATTTAATACAGAGAAATGTATCTATTTTGTTATCTATATAAATATATAAATAATGGACAAAAAGCCTGTCCGTTGGCATCATTGTCTATAATAAAACTACACAATCTACTGAGCTTTGAGAGCTTTACTCATTTTTGTTTTCTCAAATTAGTCTTTAAATGTGTTAATAGTTTGGTCCCAGAGCCTCTGTCCAGATATATCCAAAGACAAGACAGTAATAGAGTAACTAGGAGCAACTATAAAAAACCACATCGTAGAACTACATTTGGACAACCAGCTTTCTCCATAAAGGGCTGCAAACTCTGGAACACATTAACCAACTGAAATCAAATTAATTCCAGATATAAAGTCCTTCACAACAAAGGTTAAGCGTTGGCTAAAAGCAAAACAGAGCTGTGTCCATTTTTAGCTAATTTTACTGTAAATTACCAAGGTGTATTAGTGTATTGTGGTAGGCTATGTATGATGTGTATTTTATTGTATTTTCATATTCGCAGTGTATTGTGGTTTTGTCATATAGATAGTTATATCTTTAATTATTCTGTACATGTAAAAGCCCAACTAGGGACACGTGTTGAAAATTTGTAATAGTTCTAAACTCTCTGTGCAGCACATCAGTTTCATTCTCTGTCATGGAACTGTGTTAAATTGCATCGTCCCTATCAAATAAAAATAAAAATAAAATAACTTTTGAGGACAAGATAATATTTTGTGCAAAAAAAAAGATTTTAAATATATATAAAAAAAGTAAACTCTCTGAAAGGTGTCATAACAATTACTTTATCTTTTGATTTGACGCTTGAGTACATTTTAATAAAAATACGTACTGAACTGTGTAACTGTGTGGTATTTTTATATTCATATTTTCACTTTCTAAACACTTCTTCCATCACAGCTTGTTTCATATCTGCATTTTAACTACACACAAAAAGACTACGTTCAATATTTGAGCCAGACTTTTATTTGAATGTAAACAGCATTTATTCCAGCGTGACAAACAAAAAGTCTCGGATGATACCAAGGTAGCAGCAGCGATAATAGCAACAGCACAACAATAATGAAACAGTGAAAGAAATACAGCGAATAACACTGGCGAATTAAAACAAACTGACTCACTGACAAACAAGTGGATGCAGTATATATTCTTCTTGATATGCAGTAAGAAACGTAGCTCCAGTACCCAGTGATGAGTATCTGTGAGGCATGTTGGTGTTACAGAATATCACAGTCAGCAGGCATCAGACGGCTGGAGCTTAAAGGTCTAAAGGTCTAAAGGTCATATAGTCTATCTGCAGGAGGCACTGAGTCAACAGTAATGTTCAGTTACACTGCTGGCACACACCGCCACCAACTGGCCATCGAGTGCAACTACATCACATTCAGAAAATAGGCACACAGTCATAAGAGGCACACTGTAAACAAATATAGGCACATTAATAATCGGATATAAAATAAGCTGCAGGTTATCTTATAAAGTCTACATTCTCTCTATATTATACAGGAGCAGTGCAATATGTGTTTTATAAACATAATGTTTGCTGGGTAATGTGGCTCCATGTTATTTACCGAACATGTGGACCTCAAAACCCATCAGGCACTAACTGCAGAAGAATAAGTGCAATAACAGTAAAATGGATTTATATCCAAATAGTCTTTGGTGTAAACTTGTTATGTCATCTACCTCCTGTAGGACAGACATAGAGTTTATTTTTTTAGCACTTTGTGGTAAACAAGTTGAAGACAGTAAATATCTGGTTTTCCTCTCGGGCTGAAATCCATTTCATGCAACCGGACATCCTTTAACAGTTAACCTTCGTTATCAATTAGAGCTGAAACAACTGATCGATCAGTCCAACCACAAACTACTCAGTTGGAAGAGGTAGGAGGCCACCTGGATGATAATACTCATTTTTCACTACTTCCTGACATTTAAATAAAATCATTGATCGTTTAGTTTAAATCAGCTAGTCGTAGTTCTAATTTTTATTTATTTATTGATTATTTTATATTTTTATGAATTGTTTTAGTCTATAAAATATCAGAAATGAATGTAAAAATACCTACAAAACTGAGACAAGCAGCAACATTTTCCAGCATATTTTCCTGTTAAATGATGTAAGCAACTGACCGAACAACACCTTAGAAGATTTTGTCACTTAACTATTCGATGAGTCCACTAATTATTCAAGACCGACGTTCTTCATATCATCTCTGTAAAGAGAATCAATGAGACAGAAAAGCTATCTGCAACTTTTGATAAATAAATATTCTCTAGTTGCTGCTTTTCTTTGTCTTACATTTTATTAAAGTTTTGACTTTTCAATTTAGTTTTAAATCATTTTCAGGGTTTGTTTGCTTTAGTTTTACTTTAGTTTCAGTTTGTCAGAGAGGTTTAGTTTTTATATATTTAGTTTCAGAGCTATAATGTCTCTGAAGTTTGCAGCTGCATATTCATACAGAATACACGGTCGAAGAGCTGCGTACGAGCGGCCTTTTTAATTTGGGAATCAACTTGAGTCCTCTTTCACTAAGACAACAACCAGTTGGTCGACATTAGACCTGAGCTTAATGGCTTCGTGGTTTAAACGGCATTTGATCTATACTACAATAGTTAAATCAGGTTATTTAATTCTAAAAGACTAGAGTTCATGTGAAAAAACAACAGGGATTAATTTGCTTGCTAAAATTAGCTTATTCGTTAATGGATATTGTTTTTATTTAGTTTCAGTTTTCTTGCATAATGTCTCTGATTTGTGAGCAGTTCAATTAAAGAGTGACGTCACCTCCTCTGGTTGTTTGGAGTTAAACTAAAACAGGATTTTGCAATAAAAAAAGATTCAGAGAAAAGTCAGAAAATATCAATATTGCATGAAAAAAAGAGTCTATTTCCTGTCTCACAACCACTTAAAAGGATTAATTACCAACATTGCTGATTGGCTAATTGATTAATTGACAAGCTGGTTTCAGAGCTTCATTCTTTTACGTCTCTGTAAAGATGTGTTTAATTCCCTGATAATTAATAGCATTTATATAATTTAACTCCCAGGATTTCTTGACATCTAACCCTTTAACCTGACCCCCCCATCCCAGTGTCTGTGTGTCTCATGGCTTTTTGTTCCTTTACAGCAGGCTACTGATTTCATTATTGCTGGTCTTACCGGTGAAACACTTGGTAACAGCTGCTGTGGCCTCTGGAGAAGTCCCGCCACATGTGCAGCAGCTGCGACGGCTTAAATCTGTTGGCGATGACCAGTCCGGCAAACGTGCACCTGTCGTACTCCAGCTGTCGGATCTCAAACAGGTTCCTCAAGGTCAGCAGGCTGAGGGAGTACGCCGGCCGGACGGCCAGCACGCGCAGACACAAACCCACGTAGACGTCCTCCAGGGGGATCATCCGGACGAACCTGGACGCCCAGGAGATCCTGGCGGCCAGGTCTGCGGAGAAGACGTACCCGGCTCCGGAGACATACGGGGGGAAGCTGTCCTCCGGGTACAGCTCCTCGGACACGTGCCATTTGCTGTTTCCGTCCCTCCTCGGTCTGCCGTCGCTTATCAGCGACCCCGTGATGAAGCCCCGCCTGGGGGAGCTCCTCAGCCTCCTGATGAGGTGGAACACGTTCACAAAGACGTCGGCGTCCACCTTCATGGCGTAGGAGGCGTTCGGGCAGTGGGTCGCCAGCCAGCTCATCATCATCATGGTCTTGATCGTCAGGTTCTGGTAACTGTCCCAGAAGTCCATCTGGATGATGTCTGCACGTCTCCTGCTCTCCTCCTCCAGCTGGGCCTGGACGCTGGACGCCTGCCCCTCCTCAGGGAGACCCACGTAGAACAGGGTGAGGGTGTCCTGACCCGGAGACCCCCATGTCCTCCTGATGGCCTCCCGCGCTGCAGCCTCCAGAGGAGCAACTGGGACCATGAGGACCAGGAAGGGGGGTCTGGTTCTGTCCCTGCATGCTGCAGGCTGATTGAGAGTGTACCGGTATGTCTCCGGGGACAGCAGCCGGTACTCCTCCACCGAAAGAGGACTCGGCTTTGGGTGTTTCCTGCTCACTAAGTTGTGAGCAGACAGGAAGAACACTACAGACACAGTGAGGAACTTCACTAACCTCCAGTAGGAAGCTCTCATCTCCTCGGAGTCTCCCGTTCATCCGGTAGTCCTCCCGGTTAAAGTGCGACATGAAACCGGGAGCTCCCGCAGCATTTGTCCCGGGCCAGTCCCGGGCCAGCCCCGTCTCAACTCCCAGCAGGGCGAACCAGGAAATGCGTGACATCCTGAAAACAAACCACGCAGGAGGGATATGTCGACACGGTGTGCCTGACGTCATGAGAGCCTCATGGTGATTGGTGGATTTGATATGAACCTCACGTGGCGGGACTTCAAGCAGCTGTTAATGATTCATCACGGTGGATCGGTGCTGTGCAGCTCTCTGTTGTTACACTGGATTCGTTCCAAATCAAATAAACATGAAATGAAAGTTTATATTAAAATACAATAATAACAACAACAATAGCGATAATTACGACGGAGTATTAGGGCCACATATGAGGGGAGAAAAGTCAGAATATTACGGGAAAAAAAGTCGTAATTTAATTTGAATAAAGTCATAATATTACATGAAAAAAAAGTCGTAATTTAATGTGAATAAAGTCATAATATTACATGAAAAAAAAGTCGTAATTTAATGTGAATAAAGTCATTTTATTTCAAGAAATAAAGTCGTAATATTAAGAGAATAAAGTCATAACTTTATGAGAAAAAAGTCGTAATTTAATGAGAATAAAGTCATAACATTTCAAGAAAAACAAAAGTCGTTATTTTACAAGTATAAAGACATAACTTTATGAGAAAAAAGTCGTAATTTAATGACAATAAAGTCATACTAATTCAAGAAATTAAATCGTAATATTACGAGAAAAAAAGTCATAATTTAATGAGAATATGGTCATACTATTTCAAGACAAAAGTAATATTTTGAGAATAAAGTCAGAACTTTATGAGAAAAAAAGTCGTAATATTATGAGAATAAAGTCATACCATTTCAAGAAAAAAAGTCGTAATATTACGAGAATAAAGTCATAATATTTCAAGAAAAACAAAAGTCGTGATATTACAAGAATAAAGTCATAACTTTACGAGAAAAGAAGTCGTAATTTAATGAGAATAAAGTCATAACTTTGCGAGAAAAAAGTCGTAATTTAATGACAATAAAGTCATACTAATTCAAGAAATTAAATCGTAATATTACGAGAAAAAAAGTCATAATTTAATGAGAATATGGTCATACTATTTCAAGACAAAAGTAATATTTTGAGAATAAAGTCAGAACTTTATGAGAAAAAAAGTCGTAATATTATGAGAATAAAGTCATACCATTTCAAGAAAAAAAGTCGTAATATTACGAGAATAAAGTCATAATATTTCAAGAAAAACAAAAGTCGTGATATTACAAGAATAAAGTCATAACTTTACGAGAAAAGAAGTCGTAATTTAATGAGAATAAAGTCATAACTTTGCGAGAAAAAAGTCGTACATTTTACGAGAATAAAGTCATGACTTTATGAGAAAAAAGTCGTAATATAAGGAGAATAAAGTCATAATATTTCAAGAAAAACAAAAGTCGTAATATTACGAGAATAAAGTCATGACTTTATGAGAAAAAAGTCGTAATATTACAAAAATAAAGTCATAATATTACAAGAAAAAGTCTTAATATTATGAGAATAAAGTCATAACTTTACGAGAAAAGAAGTCGTAATTTAATGAGAATAAAGTCATAACTTTGCGAGAAAAAAGTCGTAAATTTTACGAGAATAAAGTCATGACTATGAGAATAAAGTCATATTTCAAGAAAAACAAAAGTCGTAATATTACGAGAATAGTCATAATATTACGAGAAAAAAAGTCATAATATTACGAGATTAAAGTCATAATATTTAAAGAAAAACAAAAGTCGTAATATTATGAGAATAAAGTAATAATATTACGAGAAAAAAAGTCGTAATATTACGAGAATAGTCATAATATTACGAGAAAAAAAGTCATAATATTACGAGAATAAAGTCATAATATTACGAGAAAAAGGCCATATTTTAATGCGAAAAAAGTCGTAATATTTCAAGAAAAACAAAAGTCGTTATATTACGAGAATAAAGTCATAACTTTATGAGAAAACCAAAAGACATGATTGAAAGCTCTGAAGAAAGCTAGAAAGTGGCCCTTAAGTCAAGACTTGAAAACATTAAACACCTGACCATCTTCCTTTTAAACAAACTGTTTTATTGTAATACAGTTTACAGAGAAACACCTGTTGTTCACCCAGTTATAAACAAACAAAACAATAAAAACAAACTTAATTTACACAGGCATTCTTTAGAAGGTCAGTGGTTTAGTATGCTGCTGTAGAGGAGCCTGGGGGGGGCGGGGGGGCGGGGCCTGTTCAAACACTATTGTCATCAACATAAGCAGAGACTTTACTATGTCCAATAGAAATTCAATTGGAATTGGCCGTTTTTCATGTTTCGAGTATCAACACAGGACAGTCTCTTGTTCCACATATATGTATTCACATTTTGCAAAAACAAAGAACAAAAAATATCATCACCGCATTTCATTATATACTGAATAACAGGTCCTGCCTCGGATTCACAAGAGAAACAAAACAAATGGAAACACATCAGCTTTTCTTTTTCTCTGTTCTTTACAATACGGTGGCGGTAGCATGATGCCTTCAGGGGCTCACATAATGAATGGAAACACTGCCGTCCACGAGGACGTGGGGGGGGGCGGGGTTTGTGTGTGGCGGGTAAAATACTTTTTCCATAATGTACTATTTCTTTTTTTTCTCTTTTCGTTTCCATCTCTATCACATCAGATGTTGCGGGAGATGAGGGAACCTGGGGAGGATAAAGTGACACTGAGACGAGTTAAGCACAAAGACAAACAAATGGCAAGTTATAGATGGAGATATCTGACATCTGAGCAGTGCCATCTGAGGAGCAAATGTTTAAATCAGATGTGTACAGTTCTGTACAAGGAATAGAATTTCTATGATAATCCAGGTGAATTATCACTGTATTATCGGTTTTAGCAAAGAGGCCTAAACAAGACCACGTTGTACTATAAACAGCCTGTCCTTTTTCTGTAAAACCCCAAACGTGAAATAGGGACCTGTATTAATTACTGTACACAACATAATGCCCAAGCTGCACAGTCACCTCCCCACAAACGCTGCAACACAAGAGAAAGGATCAGAATCAGGTGAGTTTGCTCTCTTTGGTGCGTGAGTAGAATCTGTGTGGGCTTGATTTAAGTCCAGTTTGTAACATGCACATCGATTTCCGCACTGGCAGCATTTCCACAACCGTATCACAGGGGGAGGGGGTGGTTATGGAGTCGAGGCTGATCTGTGAGCGAATGGGGGGGGGGGGGGGGACACGGTGTGTTGGTTTTGCGTGGAGGCAGCAGGGCTCTTGGCAGTGGCTTTGGTCGCTGCAGGGTGTGTGGGTGTGGGAGTCGAGGTGGTTCATGGGGAGTCCAGACAGAGTAGTAGCAGTGTTGATGGTGTCGGTGGATCCTTTATGATCGTTTCCTCCTTCCCTCCAGGTTTCTGAAGTTGGATGGCCGGATCTTCATCTCGGCGAACTCGATCGAGTGCTCGTGGCCTTTCCAGTGGAACCAGTTCACACCCTGGAGAGGAGGAGACGGACACATGATGTCAAAGCAATATCGGACACTTCTGGAAACCCCAGATCACGTGCAAACACTTAAAAAATTATTGCTTTTTGCAATATCTGCACGTGGCCACTAAGGTATGGATGAGGTCAGGGAAGAATTGTGGTTACGGCAAATAAATGCTGAATGTTTTACGTATGGTTAAGCTGTATTTATACTTGACAAGAGGCCCACTATCGATAGTACAGACGCTTGGTCAGTGCTCCTCCGCGTCTGATACCGACACACCGAGGCACCCTTTAGCGTCTGTATGAGACGAACCGGGATTTCAACAAACTCCAATATAAACCCAGCCACGTTGTTATTAGACGCTCAGAGCAACTGGCGTGGTATTAAGAGCGAGAAAGTCCACTTAGGGAGGAGGTCGGTGTGGATGGTCGTGTCAAACAAACACAGAATTTCACCCAGGAGGCCGCTGTTCGTGTCCCGTGTGAAACCAAGTCAACTTATTTGACCTTCATTTTGTTACGTTACTTACGTAGTTGAATAACGTTGCATGCAAAAGTTACGTAACAAACATACTTATTTTAGCCCAAACCACGATGTTTTCCTAAACTTAATCAAGTAAACCTAAAAACTAAGTAAATCTACGTTGGAAGTTTACTTTGAAAAGAGACTGTATGCATGTTACAAGCTGAAACTTTCCATTCCAACAGTGGTTACACTATGAGCAATGTCCACCAGCATCTGGAACTTGTAGGAGAAAACACAACCTTCACGTAATATCTCTGTAGCCCCGGTGTGTGCTCACATTTCTGAGCAGGCTCACGTCAGCTATGGCAGGGTATTCGGTATTGGACGTATATGAAATTCATAGAGATGCTGGGAGTCTAATCAAACACCAGTGAAACCCTGTTAAGAACCACTGGAACCTCCTCAAATACAGCTTAACCCTCTTCAGGAATATCCTCATCTCAAAGACTAATGGAACTCCTTCAAGGACCCTCAGTGCCCTTGAAGGCCCCCCCGATATTCAACACTCTCCATTATCAGGGCATACAGTAACTGCAACCATAAACATACTGTACCTTGCTGTGACTGTTATCTCCATATCGCCCCATGAGGTTGACACGGTGGCAGTTCTTATACCAGAAGGCTCCCTTATAGGACAGAGCGCAGTTGGTGACGGCGATGTCGTTGTCGTGGTCGTAAGTGGAGAACGGACGACCGTGGTGGTAGGTCATAGAGTCGCCTACAGAGACACACAACATTCATGTAGTCGATGAACACTGCAGATACAAACGGTGCACTACCTGACCGCTACATGCACAAAACGATGCAGTATATTTGATTTCAGATTTTATTCTTTTATGTTTCATGATGAAATGAGAAAGCGTTGTAAGAAAACTCTTCATGATTAGTAATGATGAAAAAAATTTTAAAAAGACAACCTTTAGAAAAGAGTACCAAGACAAGTGTCCCCCCATAAATGTATTAAATCTAAATAATAAGAAATTCAAAGTAAATTTGATACAAATAATATAAAAATGGACCAAATTGGACAAAATGGACAAACTGTCTGTCTGTCTGTCCCTCTGTGTTATTCGCATGTCTCGAGAACCATTCATCTGATCTACTTAGGACTCAATGACATGCAACATGTTCAATATTAGCCCCGGGCTAACAGCTTAACCCCGGGTTAATAATGTGTGTGTGAAAAGGTTAACCCAGGGTCAACTCTTAGCCCAGGGTTAAGGCCGGGCTGAGAATATGCAGTGTGATGACTGCATACGACTAGATGTGGATTAATCCACAGCTAAAAATAGTCTCCAACAAATACACTATCTAACTAACATTTGATGAAAACCACAGCGAGCAGCTGTTTTATTATTATGACTTTAGTATTTTAAAAATACAAAAATAGCTTTATTTAGATTTATATATGCCTTCAGTATGAACCAGTGGTTCTGGAGCAGAGAGCTACAGACATTAACAGGAGAGTCAGAAAGTATTGAGAGACAGACAGACATGTGTGGCTACAGAAGTCGGCGTTACCTGCTGTTCCGCTGTATCCTCCTACGTGGACTTTGTAGCGGGTCCGAGGTTCGGAGACGGAGAACTTGTCGTACTGAGCGTAGGCTGCTTCTCCCTTATCTCTCAGGTCAACTCGCAGCTCGTACTGACCTCCAGCTGTGATCTTATGCAGGTTGGAAAGACCTGAGTGTGAGAGGAGATATATATATAAGAGGGATGGACAGCAGTAATAACAATTCAGTGATGTCTGTGAGTTATTATCAGATATAATACATTATTTTATATTGAAATAAGTCATCATTAATAAGGCTAAATAATACCTGAAGGCTGATACCTCTCGTTGGATTCAAGCTTCAAAGTGTATTTCATTACATTATTCAATATGTTTAATTCAAATAATGACATAGGAACTAGAAAAGTGCACTCAGTAGAGTACAGATCTCCTCCAGGTGTGTCTCCCTCTCCATCTCCCAAACGAAGGAGAGGTGAATTGTCCCTCCCGGCTCCCTTACAGTCAAGATGGCGGCGGAGATAACAAAAACAGGAATTTATACATCTCGTATCGTGCCTAACTTTAGTGCATCATAACATATCGGGTATGGAATTAATCTGCAGATGCTCCGGTTCAAAATGAGACAAAACTTTTCTACGGATGTCAGTTTTTCTGCAGGCCAACACGAGGCCTGCAGCAGACTAGATAAGGATACTGAAGCAGTTGTTCATCACTTGCGTCCCCTAACGGCCGGTTAAGAGGAGCGAGGAGTCAATGACGGAATAAAACAGTCAATAAAATATGTCCTTCAAAAAGTGTGAATCAACGCAACCACGAGAGGTCCTTGAGTCATAAATGAGCACAAACAATATCAGGCTGATGGGTCCAGCAGTATGAGAGATTAGCCGCGGACAGACAGATACACACACATGACCGAACGCATGATCTCCCCACAGGCTGAACCCTGGCAGAGATAATTATTACAATTAAGTGAGTCAATGTAGAACTTTTGTACTCGAGTCTGGTCAAAATCAACCCATGGAATGCAACGAATATATTATCACACAATATGGATGCCACTAAAACACTGGATGCTATTAATTTTGTATAAATAACCATAATTACTAGCTGAACATATTGATACGTGATCATATCCTCATGTGTCCTGGAATACTGTGTTGTGTTCTGATGTTTGTTTGAATTACCCAGCCAGAATTCATCGTTCATGTCACCGAAGCCAGCTGTGTAATTCTTCCAGTTGCGGAAAAACTCCAGTCTACCGCTTTGTCGTCTGAGGAACACCTGAAAGAGAAAGACAACAGAGGTCAACAGAGGTCACCAGACGTTCCTACTGCAAATGAGCTGTATGTGAAATGTTGCCACTTTTATATACTGTTTTCAAAACAAAATGAAATTTCATCTAAGCCAGACAATCTTAAAGAAATCTTGGATATTTGTTTGTTCATCAAAAACCTTTCTGTCCAGTGGAACAAGCTGTAAACATAACATTGACATATTATCACCTTATAAAGTTGTTACAACATGTTAGCAAAGAGTTGCCTATTAACACAAATGTAAGTAGGGTCGTATGAGGTACTTATCCAGAGTCAGTGTATTACCTACAGTAGATGGCGGTCGGCACGCCGCCAGGTTATAGAAACAGACAGGAGTACCAGCACGGGCACAAAGCAACGTACTGCTGTGGACGGGGGGGCAGCAGCTAAACACATTTTACACACCGAAAAGAAAGACTCACCTAAAAAAATCTATATCGGTTTAAAGGTATAATATGCAAGAATTAACAAGAAAAACAATGTATAGACTGATACAAGTATAATCCCTCTCAATCATCCTGTATGACCCTCTAGCAGTGTGTGGTGTCTGTTTCTGCAGAGATCCTGCAGCCCTCTGCCTGGATTTCCTCTTTTCTTCTTATCGTTCAGGTGCTCAAATATCGCAGCTTCTGATACCCACAAGTTGCCCTTTTTACTCTGTTAGATACAAACCGGCTGTATTTCACGGATGAGCACAGGTTGTGTTATGTGATAAATCCGGCAACTCGGCACCTTCCTGCAGAGTTATACGGAGTTAGTTGTGTGTTTTAGAGCGTAACCGCCGGGAAACAATCAGAGTAACATTTTATTTCTCCGATTTGCTGTTTTGTTCTCACTTATCATCATCATCATTACCATCGCTGCTCTGTCTCTCCCTCTCCCCGACAACGGTTACATATTATACCTTTAAGTTTACGCTATATTAAGAATATTTTCATCACTTTATCTTGCCGTCAGAGAGTCTGTTTCCGACGGCGGAACTGAAGCCGTTTTCTATGCTCTCACCAAAGATCGAGGCAGTGGTGGACCAACAACTGCTGGGAGGTAAAAATACTGTTTTCTTCAGTGGAGTCTGGTGGCTTTGAAGAGAGCATAGATAACGGCTTCAGTTCCCCGTCGGAACAGGCTGTCTGACAGTGAGGTAAAGCGGTGAAAATATTCTAAATATGGCGTACACTTCAAATGATATTGATTTTTTTAGGCTTTTCGAGGCTTTGCTCCCGTGCTGGTGCTCCTGTCTGTTTCTATAAACTAGCGGCGTGCCGAACGCCATCTACTGTAGGCAATACACCTACTGTGGATAAGTACCTCATACAACCACACTTCAAAACACCCGAATTATCCCTTTAACGTTATACATAGTCATTTGATCCATTGTTAATTTAGAAATATCGATTAGTGCAGCTTTAAATATTAACACATATTGGGCATATACATGTATGTCTCTGTTAACTGGCGACTTACGATCCATCCGCCTCCATCAGTGCTCATGTCGCAGTAGACCTGGACGGGCTGGCTCTCATCTCCACCCAGATAGATGGTGTACAGGTCTGATGAGGTGTCGCCATTCAGTAGAGCCTGGGAGCAGTCCCTGGGGTATCTGTACAGCACGCCAGCTACAAACACAAACACACAAACACACATGATATGATTGAAAAATCAACAAAGTGGACGAGACACAATCTAGCAGAGGGATCGGCATCATCTTTTGGTATTTTTATGGCTGCAGGCACGTGACGAGAAAGGACGCTGACTGTCGTTGACTTAACGGCCGAAAGGCGTCACTGTTAACGAGCAATATCTGATTCTCACATAGAGTCCCTTTAAAACTGTAGAACCAGAGTTGATGATTGTTGGAACAGTGGAAAGAATCACAAGATGGTTTTGATGAGTTTAATTTTGTTTCCGTGTTTCGATGTTCAGCGAGGTAAAATGACTGTTTTCTGACTGGAGTCTGGCGGCTTTGAGGAGCATACTAATTGTATGTTTTGTACGTTAATTATAATGATAATAATTATCCAAATCCCTGTTGATTATATTTATTCACTTGTGCGTCACATAGCATCGCGTGTCCACCCGGGTGATATGTTTCCATCACTGCCGATCTGAGCTGGAGCCGATAAAAACCTGTGACTACTGAGTCATTTGTCCCGGGAATGAATGCCGATTGTAACCTTTCCCACTGAAGACAACAGCCAGATGTTAGTGGGGGTTTTGTCCGGTGTGTATGAGTCCACTTACTGGTGGTGAAGACAGTAGTGATGACTCTGCTTCTCTTCGGACCAGCGATGGCCTGCAGCTTGACAGAATACTCGGTGGAGGCGCTGAGCTGAGCCATGTTGTAGGAGACAGCGGTGGGACTCAGGACCACCTCCTGAAGGACGAAACATTTTATTCCCAAACACATTTCATAGACTGAATGTTCTCCTGAATCTGTGGAGTTCTGGTGCGTCTCTACTCACGCGGACGGTGCCGTCTGCAGACTCGAAGCTGAGGATGTACCCGGTGATGTCAGCGCGAGGTGGCTTCCAGGACAGCATACCGTTCTCCGTCTGGATGTTACTGGCTGCCAGGTCCTGGGGGGCGTCCACATCTAAA
The DNA here is from genome assembly GCA_916701645.2 of Sebastolobus alascanus. NCBI lineage: Eukaryota > Metazoa > Chordata > Actinopteri > Perciformes > Sebastidae > Sebastolobus > Sebastolobus alascanus. The sequence continues at coordinate 10,065,968 of CAKAOJ020000013.1, read as the reverse complement.
AACACAACACAAGTTTATATCATTTCAGATTTTACTATATCGACTTTTAAGTCAGTTGCTCTTTAATTAATCTTTCATTCACATGTTTCTACATGACATCACTGCATCCGATTAATGTTCAAGAAACAAGCAGCAGTTTATCTACAGTATGAATCACTTCCTCTTGTTCTCACACTCATCATGCACGTGCTGTTTCAGATTAAAAAATACAGTTTGTAGTTTTGTAGTTCTGTATTTGGCAAATGATCATTTTTGATTTAGTTTGAATCAGTAAAACTCAAATCAACTTTTAGGCTCACCGGTGGTAAACTCAGTCGTGGTGGCTGCACTCTTGGCCAAGTCCCTCACGGCGTAGACCTTCACGGTGTAGTGTGTCGCCGGCGTCAGAGAGCTCATGTCAAAGTCAACCTCGTTTCCTGACACACGCTCCATCACTGGAGCCACTGCAACGACACAGACAGACAGACAGGCAGACAGACAGGCAGCCTGAAGTTAGCACATCCAGAACAAGCATGCAGGGTCAGAGGCTGACTGTAGAACAGGAAGCTAACTTGTTTTGGACTAATGTAACTCTTTTATTTAAAACTAAATAGTAATGATCATCTAATGATCGTCACTTCAGCATCTCCATCATGATTCAACAATTAAACCAACTGTGTTAAGTAATAAAATGTTTTTTTTATGTGTGTTTATTCATGTATCTCAGGGTTCAGCAACCTGCAGCTCTTTAGCTCCTCTCCAGTGGCTCCCTGGGGATTTTTAAAAATGGAAATGAATAACTGTTTTTTGTATACATTTTCATTTTTATTTATCATTGCTGTAGGTCTATGGTACGACGGAGTATTAGAGCCACATTGAGGAAAAAGATAAATCTGAGATTACGAGAATAAAGTCATAATATTACGAGAATAAAGTCGTAGGTTTACGAAAAAAAAAGTCGTAGTATTATGAGAATAAAGTCAAAATATTATAAAATAATAATTTTACGTGTTAATATTCTTTTTTCCCGTTAAAATTAAGTTATGACTTTATTCTCGTTATATTACGACTTTTTCTCGTAAAGTTATGACTTTATTCTCGTAATATTACGACTTTTTTTCTCGTAAAGTTATGACTTTATTCTCGTAATATTACGACTTTTCTCTCCTAAAGTTATGACTTTATTCTCGTAATATTACGACTTCTTTTCTCGTAAAGTTATGACTTTATTCTCATAATATTACGACTTTTTCTCATAAAGTTATGACTTTATTCTCATAATATTACGACTTTTTTCTCGAAATCTCTGACTTTTTTCCCTCAATGTGACCCTAATACTCCGTAGTACATTTGCACTTTGGCCCTCACTGCATTAGACTTATATACTATATACTTAGACTATAAACTGTGTTACCTTCATCACAATGATCAAATGTTTTGCGGCTCCAGACAGATTATTATTATTATTTTTTTTTTTGCCTAAAATGGCTCTTTTGATAGTGAAGGTTGCTGACTCCTGGTGTATCTATATATATTGTGAGTACATGCATGTGTACAGCAGATACCTGAGTCTGCGCTGTAGGTGATGACGTAGCCGTCTACAGTGGCGATGGCAGGCTGCCAGAGCAGCAGAGCTTCGGTGTCTGTGATGTTGACGGCAGTCAGACCACGAGGCTTATCCAGAGCTGTAACACACACACACACACACACACACACACACACACACACACACACACACACACACACACACACACACACACACACACACAAACACACACACTGAAATATCTCCCTATGGACAGAGCTATTATGTTGTAAGGAAGCTTCGCCTCTTCCTGCTTCCATAACATTTTTTTTTTTCCAGACGAGTGGAAAGAAAACATCCAAAATACACACTGAGGTGTTTATTTTACTACGTTGTCTATTTGTGTCTGTAGATTTCTCCAAAATTCACCAACAGTTAGCATTAGATGATACCTCATTAACATATTTAAACGTAACATTTCAGAGAACTTGTTATACAAAAAATAATTCTCTTAATGTAAGTAAATCAACCTAACCCGAACCAGTAAAATATACATGTATATATCTATCCTTAAGATAATGAATGTGTTGTCTCACCTGTGGTGACGCTGTCTGATCCAGGCTCACTCTCCCTTTGACCCTTGACAGCCACGACGGTGACCTCGTAGGTGACCCCGGGGGTCAGGTTGGGCAGCACAGTCTGAGATTCAGAACCGTCCACCGTCAGCGTCTTAGCGTTACCTGTAGGCCGAAACAACGAGTCACCTGGGTGAGTAAAGACATCAGAAGCTTGACACAAGTAGTAGATTGTTTAGATGACGACATCCTATCAAATTCATGGGTGACCTGATGACCCGTAAAGTCCATTACAGTCAACTGAGACTATGTGAACTGTAAACATTATAACTGATTTTCCTGGTTGTTTTAATCATTTTGTGTTACTCATACACTGGAGTAGGCCACTACAATGTGTTGTTTTTACTCAAATGTTGAGTCATTTTAGCAGATTGGTCTCTATATTTGTATTTTGCAGCCGCTACAGTTGATTAAATGCATCTCAAATGTAGAATACATGGTTGTAAATGACTGAGAACTACTACGCTTTATATCTTTATATTCTAAAAGTGAAATATGAATAGAGTTAACTTGACAAATGAAATATTAACTTGATATCATCTAAAATGATAGCTTCATAAACCCTCAGATTAATCTTATCAGCTGCATTTTTATGGAACCGTGTTCTTCCACATCTGCAAATTTACTTTTATTATGATGACTAGTATCTTCAGAATGTCTGTAAACTGATATTTAAGAAGGTGAAAACAAATCTTAATCTTCCTCTACTTCCTGTTCCATCTGTATGCAACACTTGTTTTGTGTCATATGGTTCTCTGTTATCTGGCAACATGTAAGAGAACTTGACATTTATGGGTTAAATAGAATCTACTTAGTTACGGGGCCAAATTCAAATCGTAAAACAGTACATTTTCATTACAGTTTTTCTCATTTGCTTGGCTCAATTCTTGAACGAGATTTTTATTTCAAAACATTAAGTTAAAAACAGTTAGTTTGTTGTTCCCAACATATTAGAATTTCTCATTCATTCAAGCAAATAACACGTGTTTTGGCAGATGTGTGCAAAAGAGTCCGTACAATTTGTCTACAATTTGCACAGTTACCACTTGCACATGACTTGCTGCTCAAAACCGATGAGTTGATACTCGTGCAAAATGTTCCATTAAGTCATAAAAATCTGTCAAACACACACGTATATATTCCATAAATATCTCTGAGAAGGTGTTACGTACCGAGAGGAGGTATAATGTGTTGTTTTTTTACTTTACTTACTTTTGGCATGATGTCATTTTGTGGCAGATTATCGGTTCACTGTGGTGAAATTTCTGTTTACAGAACATGAACATTTCTCTCTCTGAGCAACACAGAGAGACTGATGCACGCTTTTATAACTAGCAGGCTGGACTACTGTAACGCTCTCCTTTCTGGTCGACCAAAGAATACAATAAATCAGCTACAATTAATTCAAAATTCTGCTGCATGAGCGCTGACTGAAACCAAAAGGAGAGCACACATTACGCCTGTTTTAAAGTCTTTACACTGGTTACCTGTTAGTTTTCGTATTGATTTATTGATCTATTTACTCTGGCTTTTATGTAGTGTTTTATAATTTTATAGTTTTATTGTTTATACTTATTTTATTTATCATCATCATTATAGTGTTTATTTTACTATATTTTGTTTAATCAACATTTTATTGCTGATCATTATTATCTCTTTTATTCTATTTTATTTTATTAATATTTCATTATTTGAATACAATCTGCCTATTTTGTGTAGTTTCATAATTTTTATTTTCTTGTATTCAATTTATCTTTTATTATCTTAAATCGCATCTTTTATTGCTTTCTTATTCAATGAACTTGAATATTGGTTGTTTTGACGTGCATTAGTCTCTAAATCCATTTTCAACACTCTATATTTTTGTGATGTCCCGTCAAACAGTTGTGACGATTACACTCACAGTTTGGAGAAAGTTAAGACAAAAAAATAAGCAAAAGCGATTAAGAAAAACTGTAATATGTGGGGCATGACATTACTTAGTAATATCTGTCAATGTCATGTGCAGCAATCACATCATAATGGTAGTAATAAACTTTTTTTCCCTTCAAACAGAAAAAAATATATCTTTTTGCATGTTTTTCTGGTGATTATTGTCATTTGCTCTGGACCTCTCTCTCCCTCATTCAGTAGAAGTACCTTAAACCAGTCACTAGGGGGCAGAAGTAGTCTATCATTGGGGAGAAGCCCTGCAGATGATGGAGGATTGAACTGACTGATAGGTCAGCGATGATACAGCAGTGAGAACGTCCATACTGGCTATAAAGTCAATCATAACCTGGAATATATATATATATATTTCCCTGGTTGGATGAAGGTATTGAGTGTAAAATTCTTAGTAGTCTTTATGTTGTAAATGTTTACACTTTTTCTACAGTTTAGTTCACTTTAGTGAATGTTTTTCCTCAATCAAGAGACAGTGCTGCAGTAAGAGTCTGGATCCTCCCTGTTTCAGTAGTGAAGTGAGTGACTCTGACCTCCGTGAGCTGGCACGTAAGTGACCCTGTTGCTGTCCACGCGAGCTTTCGGAACCATCCAGTGGACGGTGGCGGACGTGTCGGAGACATCAGAGAAGCGGATGCCCTTGGGTGAGCCAAGGTCTAGCACAAACAAGACACACAGACACAACAGGTAGGGGCAAATATAAGGTTTAGTTAATATGTGTACTGCCTTCTGAGACCGGTGAGGACTGGAGAACAGAACACACAGCATGTACAGTTACAGTGCTTCACAGTTAATAGCAGACATGAGAAGACACACATATTATTTACATGTTATTGTAGCCAAAGCAGATCCACCGCTGAAAGACACTCGTTTTAAGAATAAAGCGAAAGACAAGAGTGCGTTAAGAGAGAGAGAGAGAGAGCAAGGTAGACAGACGAAAGGGGGGGCCGGGCTCCCGGAGAGAGACCCGTCCTGGCTCACAGCGAGCCACAGCAGTATCTTGCGTGACAGACCTGAGGAGATTAACTTGCCCCCATTTCATGGCAACACAAAAGTGAAACATGCGCCACGCAACCCAAGAGTAAAGCCTTACCCCGAGGGAGGACAGGAGACACAGCCATAGACAACCCCCCCCCCCCCCCCAATACACACACACACACACAGTTTACAAAGAGCGACTCCGACTCATGGGGCCAGGCAGTCAAAGACAACATTTGGGAGGACGACCGGACGGAGACAACACAATGAAAGGAGTAAAGAGCTGAGTGAATGTCCTGAGTGGAGCTCCACTGATGTGAGTTCTCAAGACCTTTTCTGGTTGTTTTGCATTGAAGCTGCTAAATTGGACCATTTTATTTACCCAGAATTATATTCATTAAAGGATCCGAAAGCATTTGGACCATCATGGGATACTAAAACCAGGACAATAATAATGCATCATCAACAGAGCCGCTTCATATCCATCAAATCAGACCCATTTTTAAACCCATATATCGGTCTAATTGTGATCCAGCAGCAGTCTGCGGGACCTGAGATCAGCAGCCATGTGGTCCTTCTGAACCCAGAGTGTGATCTTGGATATTGTCGTAAACCTGGGTTGTGATGAAAGGCCACTCAGGAGCACGGACACAGGGACAACACTGAACACCCCAACACATAGCCTCTGACACAAGGCATACAACGCAGACAGATAACCTTTGTTTGTTTGGTCACACAGCAGGTTCAGAGCCTCGGACGAATACGGTGACGTGACGCTTAGTTACCAGGTTAGTAGACAAAAAGACACACGTGAGAACAACAGGTATGACGTGTGAGAATACACATTGACCACGATGACACGACCAGTGCTGCAAGAGTTTCTGGTTTCCATCCCGTCGCCGTGTACCTGTTCTCACTCCCTCCGTTACAGACTCGGAGCGTTTTCCATAAACGAGCCCAAAGATTTCGATCTTGTACTCGGTGTCCTCGGTGAGATCTGTGACGGCCGCGCTTCGCTCCTCGCCGCCCAGCACCAGCTCTCTCGGTCGGCCCGGGTCCTCGGCCCCGCTGACCATTACGACAAAGGTGTCGAAGACATCCTCTTCGGCAATCCAGGCCAGGCTAAAGCTCTCGGGGGTGACGTCGGAGACTAGGAGAGCCTGCACCTCTGGTTCGGCCTCTGAGTGACAGGGGAAAGTCAGTTTTGCTCCTCTGCGGAACTTAAAGAGTGGTTTGACATTTGAGGAACATGGCAGTGAAAGAGAGAGTGCGTCAGTCTGCGTGTAAACGCCAACATCGGTTATATGGAAGGTCAGCATCAGTCAACAGAATAAAGAACGGAAAGAGAAGAGTTTTAACGCAACACAGGAGGAATAAATGAACGGACCTATCAAAGCCACTGTGGTTAGGAAGATGATGCAGTTAAGATTGTTACCAGAATTCATTTTCAGGACATTTTAGTAAAACAATACATTCGTCTGAGCTACTTCCACTTTTATTAAAAGATCAAACTACTGTACTACCGTCTTGTACTCCAGCAAGGGGCGTTTCTATGTCCGTCTAACTTAATGTATATCCAGTAAACTAAGCTGTTGTTGCTCTCTTTACTGACGCAAAATTGAGAAAACTATCAAACTGTGCCTAACGGATAATCACGACACCAAACCATCTGAGAAGTAATGTGAGGAAGCATTTTGGATTCGATACCAGCCTGATCTCACAGAAATACGTGAAATGACCTTGACCTCTTTACTGCGCATTACGTGGTGGTAGCGGCACAAAATGTGTTAAACTTAGGTGCCGGCACCACGGAAACAATCAAAGTCCGTGTAGAGATGAGGTCGGGTTGGGTGGTTGGGTCAAACATGGGGTGTTCGTTCCCGTGTGAAACCAAAAGTCAAGGTTGAATCATTTTAAATTACGTAGTAAGTTAAGTTACGAAACAAACTTATTTTAACCCAAACCATGATCTTTTCGTTCCTAAACCTAACCAAGTAGTTTTGTTGCCTAAAACCTAAATTGTTTCCGTGGTGTGATGGCACGTAGAGATCGTGTTCATTTCACATATTCCTGTGAGATACGTTGTTAGATTGTAAGTTAAGGCTGCGTCTTATATTAACATTAACTTGTCACTCAAGTGAGGCAGTGAAGGCACCACGAATAAAGGCCTGGTCAGTTGAACCAAGAAATTAAAAGGTGAGTCTTACCAAAATTATTTGTTCTAAAACATCTACTATTACGACTCACAGAGCTAGTAGCTGTGCTGCTGTAGCTGAGCAAACTGCTAACCAGCCGGGCTAGCGCTAGTTAGTCACAATAACTTCAGCTTCTCTCTATTGTCTCTGTATTATTTAAGTTATTCAAGATTGGAAATACGAGCTTGCTAACTAACTATTAACTAACTTGCTAACTTTATTCAAAAGATGTATTAGTACCATCGACTCGTGTCTCATAACTGTCTGCAAACCATTCCTCTTTTGTGGAGCAGTTTATACTCTATACAACAGAGGAGGTTAAAGAAAAGCACTTAGTGCAACACAGCTTAAGAGCTACGATAGCTTCCTCCATTTTGGGCTTCGACCTGGTTCTGTTCACTCAACGGTCAGCACTGCTACGGCTTCATATCGGTCTACGGTTGAACTGACTGAGCACCCGCAAGCGAATCCATTAATCGCAATGATTGCCTTGGATTGCCATGTTATATGTTGGTGTGTCCAGGCACAGCCTACCTTCTGCAACACATTTTAGAATAGGATTGCACTTGAAATAATTAAGATTACCGCCAATAGTTTTTTGAAAAAGTAACAGCCCTGGTCTGCACATCTAGGGATCTCAAAGTAAAGAGTCTTCGTCAAACTACAGCTGCTTCTCTTAGAATAGTGCTCAAATACAGTGCAGTGCAGACATCTATGTGCATGCAGATGGGAGTGTGTGCATGTGATGCAGTAAAAGCTGGTAGTTAAGCAGTCATTAGCAGCGGCTAATAATGGCAGTGATAGGAAGAGAGGCTGAGAGACAGCAGGACTCTACAGCTGCTGGAGAAAAAAAGCTCCGTTTCTCCAGAGGACGAGTCCGCCGAAGCTAATTAGCTGGAGAAACTTCCGGTAGCAGCACAGATGGATACACGGACCGGACGGAGCTTTTAAAGCAGCCAAGATAGAAGCATATAGGCTATAAGTGGGCTCAGGAAAGCCTCTATAAAGCCCAGCGCCACTGCTCATTAAAACACTGCACCAAATGTGAGGGTCTCGGGGGTCCTTGAACTAGCCTGAAACCCCTTTTTTTTTTATTGTGAGGGAAAACGCATGAGGCATTTGTTGTGAGAAGAAGCGGTGGAAATGAGAAGCAGAGCAGACAAATCCCAGGGAGCTGTCACTCTTCATTAGCCGCCGGGCAGCTTTAGCTGGTCAGTGGAAGAGAGGGAGGGCCACATCCATCAGCTAACATGTGCTAGCTTGCTACTGATTTCACCCTCCCACCACCACTTCTACTCCCTCTACCCCGTATCCCTCCACACCCCCCGAGACCTGAGGGAGCACAATCCCTGCTCACAAAAGGGAGCCTGTTATTGGAGGAGGTGCGCGCCGGCGCCAGCGCCAGCTAACCTGCTGAAAAGGGGGTCTGCGAGCAGAAGCCCAGAGCCGGTTCCAGTCTCGCCTGATAACTTTACGAGAGCAGCTTGTGGTGATATGAATCACAGCTGAGTGAAGCTTGTTCTGGGTGCTGTCCACATCTCTTTGTGGTTCCATCAATCATTCGTTGTATAAAACTCAGAGTTTCCTCACTCCCTTTTCAGACTCTCAGGACTTTATTTCCCCCACAACGTCGTCCTCCGGCAGACCGACGATGACCACCGTGCATAACGTAATCAAATTAGTCGGCGCTTGTATTCACAAGTTGGAATGTTTTATGGATTAAGTGATGCTAATGAAAAATGTTAAGATGGTTTCACCAGCCATTAGCATGCAGACAATGGGGCCGTGTTGAGCGCATGCCATATTCTGCGTGGCCCCAGAAGCCCCTGGCACCCCAGCACCAGAGCCCAGGGGCAATGGCAGCATGAGAATGAAGAGCGGTCCAGGCTCGGGGGAACTGGGGATGCATACAGAAGAGAGGCCTCACACAAAGTGACAAAAGCGCCTCAGGGTTTTTTTTTTTTTTGTCCTCTGTCAGTCCTCCCATCTTTCTTCCACTCGACTGATCCTCATCAGTGAAATGCTGAATGATAATGTCGGAATAGATGCGGACATAAAAAACCCGAAACTGGTTATTTTTGACATTCTAGTCCAGACTGAATAGTGTTATAGGGTGACGCTGAGCGTGTTAATCCTCAAGAGGTATGCTTTATTTGTGAAGGAGGACATCATAAGGCGTCATTAGCAGATTTTTGGCTTCACTGTTTACAGCCCACTTATTAGGCACATACTGTAATTCCCAGCATGTTAATCACGGGTAATGACTGTGTTTGGTGTAGTGGGTGGGGAAACTAACGCACCTGTTGTGCCCGAGTTAAACAGCACACTGACCTTTTTTTTATGTGTTTCTGCCTGTTCACACACAACAGACCAGGTGCTGTTTCAGGCTGGACTCGTACCAACAGGCAGACGGACGGCTTAAAGGTGGATCAAACGCGTATCTGTGGCTGGCTAATATAGATTGAATGGGTTTTTGTGTGAGTGCTCACAATCCCTGCATCAAAGGCAGGGATACGAGCATGATGGATGGCTGATGAGGGGGGTGTTGTTTGGGGATTTGGATTGTGCACTCCGTCGAATGTATAGGAGAGTTTGTGTGTGAAGAATATCTTCCAGCACAGCGGCTGCTAGATTGTCTTTACACACCTCGTTGAGATGTACTTCCAACGCTGAAGGTAAACAGTTTCAGAAAATGGGAGCTGAGGTGTCCATAGGGACGAACAAAACAAGGTACAGCATTAACAAGTGTTCAGTCACAAAGATTTGTCAAACTAAGGTCTTTTTTTAAGGCCAGGCTCAGTTAATGATTTTGTTTCAAATTATTTCGCTGGATCACTTTTTTGTCCAGAATATTCTTGAAATCAATTTAACTTCTGTTGATGTAACTTATTAAGACGGACATTTTTTGAAGGCCGTTGGGAAACTGACGGCGCTAATTTAAGTCCAACAGTGTACAAACACGAACAAGTGTTTCTGTAACACCTATCGGTGTCAATTTAACACTTAAAGTGAGTCACACCGGAGCTGAGTAGACAAACACCATTTGATAGTAACTGTTACTTGAGTCCACACGGGGAAAAACAGCGGTGAATTCACCGTGTGCAGCAGAAGAAGAAGAAGGAAGCAAAGTAAAGAGCGAGACCCCGGCGTCGACAGCGCTGATACCTGTGATGGTGTCTGCAAAGACCGGGTCTAAGAGGGCCCCCCTGTACACCCCGTACAGATTGGCCCTGTACCAGGTGGTGGAGGACAGGCCAGAGATGGCGAGGCTGCGAGCATCGGCGGGCACCGTGTGGTTTTGCCACTCAGCCCCCGTCTCTGCGTCGGTAACCTCGACCAGAAAGGCCTGGAACGTCCCGTCCTCAGCAGACCAGGACAGGAGGAAGCTGTCCCACGATACGTCGCTCATGGTGACGTTGGTCACCAAAGGCTTCTCCTCCTCTGGGTGATGACAAACACATCAACATGGAGTTACAGGACTGGGACAGACAGACAGAATGAAGACAGGAGGTTGGACCGATACAGGTTTTTCATAGAACAATCCTGGAATCTTTTGGACTGAAACTCGGATGACTAGGAGATTTCACATTTTCAAAAATCCAGAATTGGCTCCGTATATCGGCTTAACCCAGGAGTCAGCAACATGCAGCTCCGGAGCCACATGAGGCTCTTTAGCTCCTCTCCAGTGGCTCCCTGTGGATTTTTAAAAAAGGAAATGAATAACTGTTTTTTTGTTTACATTTTCATTTTTATTTATCATTGTTGTAGGTCTATGGTACGACGGTACGACGGAGTATTAGGGCCACATTGAGGAATAAAGATAAATCTGAGATTTCGAGAATAAAGTCATAATATTATGAGAATGAAGTCATAATATTATAAAGTAGTAATTTTACATGTTATTTTCTTTTTTTCTCGTAATATTATGACTTTAATCTCGTAGTATTCCGACTTTTTTCTTGTAAAGTTATGACTTTATTCACGTTATATTACAACTTGTTTTCTTGTAAAGTTATGACTTTATTCTCGTAGTATTACGACTTTTTTTTCTCGTAAAGTTATGACTTTATTCATGTAATATTACGACTTTTTACTCGTAAAGTTATGACTTTATTCACGTAATATTACGACTTTTTTTCTCGTAAAGTTATGACTTTATTCTCGTAGTATTCTGGCATTCTTTCTCATAAAGTTATGACTTCATTCTCTAAATATTACGACTTTTGTTCTCGTAAAGTTATGACTTTATTCACGTAATATTACGACTTTTTTTCTCGTAAAGTTGCGACTTTATTCTCGTAATATTACGACTTTTTTCTCGTAAAGTTATGACTTTATTCTCGTAATATTACGACTTTTTTCTCGTAAAGTTATGACTTTATTCTCGTAATATTACGAATTTTTTTCTCATAAAGCTCTGACTTTATTCTCGTAATATTACGACTTTTTTTCTCATAAAGCTATGACTTTATTCTCGTAATATTACGACTTTTTTATTGTAAAGTTATGACTTTAGTCTCGTAATATTATGACTTTATTCTGGAAAGTCCAGATGTTTTTTCCCTCAATGTGGCCCTAATACTACGTCGTACATTCTCACTTTGGCCCTCACTGCTTTAGACTTATATACTATATACTTAGACTATAAACTGTGTTACCTTCATCACAATGATCAAATGTTTTGCGGCTCCAGACAGATTTTTTTGTTGTTTTTTTTTTGCCTAAAATGGCTCTTTTGATAGTAAAGGTTGCTGACCCCTGGGTTAACCTTACAAACATACACAAACATACAAATACTTGGCTTCCATTTGAACCTTGAACGTTTCTTGTTGACACATAAAACAAACAAGACTGAGCTTCTGCTCAACAGTGGACGAGTCCTCCTTTACAACATCAGCTGCGAAAAAGACGAGGATCTCTCATTTGTATTTCAATCATTTCATTTCGCTGTCAAGAGAGAAAAAAAAAGAAGAGAAAGGGCCTTCACTTTGTCTGGAGTGGAAATATTCCCTTATTTCCACTACAAAAGGCCAGAGGGAAGAAAAAGCAGCCTCATTATCAATGGCTGCCTATAGCCATCTCCTCTATATTACCATATAAGTGGGAAGACTTAAAGATAGAAAGCAGCCGGCAAACATGCTGATGCAGCTTGTGCTCATTAATGGCTGTGAATGAGCCATTAACATTTGAAGGTGCAGCGTAGCCCGACCAGTATGGCAGAAGTACGCCGTCCACTTCAAACCTATGGGGAGGCCGTGCAGAGCCGTGCAGAGCCGTGCAGAGCTGCACGCAGCAGCAGCCTGTAATTGGAGTCCATCGAGTGTGCAAGCATTCAGAGAGTAGATTAGAAAGAGATGGAGATAGATGGAGCAGGTAAACATCAAGGCCACCATTATCCTCCTTTCACTGTGTGGCAGAGTGGAGCGCAAATGGGGTGGTAGACAATGATGGAGGGGGGGGGGGGAGCTGGAATCAGCTGATCATCGCTTAACTGTAGGAGAGCTCATATGGACAGCTCAAATGGAAAATGCATTTACTGAGTGATATGTCTGATGAGTTTCTGGCACGGCAGTGTGGGGGGGGGGGAAAGAGGATTTGAGTCAGCGTTGTGTTCACAGCTGCAAACTTTTCTCCTGAAGATGCAGGAAATAATACCTACTACAGCACACTTCACTTTAAGTCCCCCTACTTAGCATTTATAAGCAGTATATACTAATTTAATAAATGCTTTATTACACATTATAATGTAATTGTGAGCAGACATAAGTGTAATCTGATGACTCTAACTAAGTGGAGGCTGCTATATAAACAGATAGCGAATGATAAATATATGGAAAATGTGATGATCTAAAATATGTCTTCATATGAGAATGTATAATTACTAACTATCTAACTATGAAGCAAGGAATCTAAAGTCTGTGTGTTATTCACATATCTAGAGAACCGCTCATCCGATCTACTTCATACTTGGCGGGTGTATTGTTGGGGACTCAAGCAGCGTCATATTTAGTGCAATTTGAATACGCAACACGTTCAATATTAATAAACTTTGAATAAAGGGGGAGGGGCTTCAAGGCTCTGTAAACTGAGACGAGCATGTCGTCTGTAGAAGGGCAGACGGCAGCTCCGCTACCGGGAGGCTACCGGAAGCAATCGTTCTTAACGGCCGCGGCTCATTGACTGTCGTTCACTTTACAATCAAACTCTTCTTCACTTCCCTGGATGTTGACATGAGTTGAATGGCCAACTGGAAGCAGAATCGAACCAGAGTGTATTTCACTGTGTTTTCCACCGTGAGTAAGACGGTATTTACCACCAGCAAAATACCTCTGCTAATTAAATCCATGCTCTACTTTATAACGGCGGTGGTTATGTCAAAGCAAGCGACTAATACACCGATTTGTAAAATAACAGCGACCTGGGTGTGTGTTTCAGGGGTGGATTTAGTGATTTGGGGGCCCAAAGGGAAAACGCCATCTTACTTTACGTTTCACCCTCTCTAACTGGAAATGTTGGTATTGGCAGTGGTAGAAGAAGTAAGCCAAGCATTCGGCCTGTTCTGAACAGGCACTTGTATTAAAGGACACTTAAATATAACCACAACTACATTAGAGTGTGTTATAAACCATGTTTTTATACTGCTTATAAATACTAAATAGCAGAGGTGGGACCAAGTCATTGTTTTGCAAATCTCAAGTCAAGTTCCAAGTCCTAAAGAAGTCATAATGCACTCTTCATCGAATGTAATGACATTTTCAAAACAGAGTAATAATTAACAAATTTACAAAAATCATGTATGCTTTATAAAATTTGTATTTATTTGTTAAAACAAGTGCGGCTGAACTTAATCATAAAAAAAGATTTGGGGAATTAAGTGTCGACTTGCTGAGAATGAATGAACGTTAGTTGATTCAGGAAATTAATGGATTTGTGGAACACTCAAAGTCCAAGTTGAGTTGCAAGTCTGACGTCATCAGATTTGTGACTCTAGTCCAAGTCATGTGACTCGAGTCCACACGTCTGCTAAACAGGGTTGTTACCCTTAAGACAAACATGTTATTTGGCTAAAATTTTTACTCTACATCTTTAAGAAGTTCTACGCTACAATTTGGGGAAAGTAAAGTGTTAAAGAAACTAGCTGAAATCATTTTAGCTAGCTACTGTAAAAGAAAGTTAAAATTTCCTTTCAACTACTGTAGCTTTCCAGTTTATATTAAGGCAGTATATATTTCTTTACCATTTGAGAAAATACATCCTCACTTCCTATGAAACCGGTGTTACACCCCACTCTCTAACTTTAAAGGGTCAGTTAACGCAAATTACAAAAAAACACCCATGTTTATCTAGCCGTGTTGATATGTTCTCAGTCCAGGTTTAGCAGGTTTAGCAACATCAACCTGAGATTTCTGCCCAAATAAAATGGAGGTGAATGGAATTCCATTTGTGGTACTTCCTTTAAACGTAAAAAAAATGACTTTTCAAAAATTTAAACAGCAGCCTCTCTTTCCAGGAACATGCTGTCAAAAATCTTCCTACAAACTTTTTCTTCAGCAACTTCTTCTGGTTATCCAGAGTGAAAGGGCTGTTTTCTGTTTCTGGAAAGAGATGCTGCTGTTACATTATATAAATGTCATTTTGTCAATTTTTATTCTTATTTGTTTGTAATTTGAACCAACCCTTTAAGCTCAGCTTCAGTTCAGGTTGTCACATGCAGTTGAAGATGTGCGTCGTGACTAAATCAAATGATCTCCTGAGATATCAGCTTCTCATTCTGATATCTGCCATTTGATACGCAGTCATTCACATCACATTACAGCATTAATGTATCAAGACTCACCAAGGTCTGTGCTTTTTATACTCTGCTGAGCTGATCATGTCAGTGCATGCAGGACAATGATCTCGCTCTTTCATGCTTTATGTTCTCTGTTTTTCTCTGCAGAGAATCAGTAGCTCATCTTGTGAAGTAAGACTCCAACATAATGATGACAATAGATGGATAAATTGACCGACATACAACATATATTTTAGAGATTCTGCACATCTGATACCAGTTTAAGACTCCTCTGGGTTTTCATCAGTGTAATGTACAACAGCAGTCGAACATGTTTGTTCAATTTCTTGAATCTTCTCGGGACTACTGCTGAAACCCGTTATCACTTCCACATGTCTGCTGTCATTGTTCTCTGAGCAGTAACTCCTCCAGTCAGCTGATTAGTATAAATTATGATAATCCTGGCTTTTGTCTCCTGGTTTCCGTGTTTGAATTACATCAGTTTGTTTCTACATCTTTCACTCTTGTACGTTAATATTCAGAAGCACATTGTGGCTCGGTGTTGATTCTCACTTAAACAGCTCTTCTGAAACCACAAACTCTTTTAACCCTTTCTGTGACACAAGTAGAAGCCCGAACCTCCTCCTCGGTCTCACCCCGCCGTTCACCCCCCCCCCGTTCCTCCAATCCCTCCTGTAAAACGAGAGCGATCAGTGTTTGCGCTCCGTGTCTGGAGACGATAAAGAGCTGCAGATCGGCCGGTGCTGTGGATTAGAGCGCTGCTGATTTGGGAGACAATGTTTTAACAGGAGTCCCAGCATGTGGTCCTTTATCTGACAGACCCACAGTTCATCGTGGTCAAATAGCACAAAACCGGAGGGGAGCGGGGCTCACGCCAACAATTATCACATGAATGAACATTGTGCTGGCTGCACACATGTCCATACAAACCCCCAGCCCCCCCCCCAAACACACACACACACCCTCAGCTTCACTCTATCTCAGTCTTTTTAGCCACTCAGTCTCTCAATCATACATGCCACACACAGACATAAAGAGTGGACACGTACATGCACCCACTCACATCCACACACACACTGGTTGTTCTTCTTGGCAGCGTGCAGTCCAAAAAAAATGAAACAAAAGATAGTTATTCCGAAGCTCACCAACCTTTCCCTCATGCCGTATCGATTTTTGCCCGTAGCCATGCATTTAATGGGCACTCGTTGCACAACTGGAAGATTTACTTGTGAAATGTTTGTCTTGGAGGCGGCACGACCGCAGCACGAGAAATATGCCACAATCACCTCATTTGTCTTTTCTTGTTTTGGTTTAAAAAAAATCAGGGGAAAAAAGGAAAAATAATCCCACATGCTATAAATGAGCCTTGGGGAAGGGGAGGTGGGGGGGTAGAGACAGAATGACTTACATTGAGAAGTTAACAATGAATTCAATTCATTGCCTCGGTTTGGCTGCAGTACTGAAGGACAAAAAAATAAACCTATGGTTATTCTCTAACCCTGCGCCACCAGCTAGAAAACCTCATGGAAACAGTGAGCTACATTCAGAGGAGCCTCTGTCTCTCTCACACACATTTTAATGATACTAAATATCTCCTAGCCTAGTTAGTCGAAGGCAAAACCTGAGCTTTGTTTTTAGAGGTCAGCTCATCCAAAGGATGAGACAATGCTCACTTTCTTCTAGCGGTGTTTAGCCGTGCAGATCATTTTGTTTTTATCTGCTCATCCACTGTGAGTTGGACTCTCGGGTGGGATGTCCTGCACTGGAAACCCGTAGGCTCTCCCATTGGTACATCTTTATATATATAAGGTTATTCTGGGTCTGCTCCCACACTACTCAAGTGTTTTTATTACGCAGAAGAATTGTGGACAGTATTCACTGCGTTCACAGGACTTATTTGTTTATTTATTTGTGCCTCCTGTCCCAAAAGCTCCCTGCACCCTCAGCCTGAAATTTGCTCCAAAATGACCTGAAAATCAAGTCATGTTTTTATCTGCTCATGCAGATTTTGAGATACATTAAATGACATTCAAAGAGACTTGCAATGAGTTGTGGAGGATCCTTGACTGAGATAAGTGACCACAGCGTTACGGGAGTATCGGGGTCATGGTTCTGTCTGAGTGTAGGGTTGACCTGTTATGTCTTAGAGGAAGGAAAGACCTGTTCCTTTCAATCAGTTTTCAGGGTTTATTGTGACACGGAGGCAGAATTCCATACATCACATACGTTTGATATATTATGGCTGTATAAAGGTGATGTAGTGTTGTGTTGTGTAAAAGACACAAAGCAGCATTAGAATTAATTTTGAGTTTCTAAAAACCTGATAAATGTCCGGTATTTACTCTCCTTCCATCTCTGTTTTGGTCAACCATCTGGCTCTTTAGCTGCTAAATGCTCCACTATGTTCACCAGCTGGTGCTGGGCAGGTAGCTGACATTAGGTTTATCAGCTGAAAACGCTACTGTGGTTAGAAACAAGACCGTGGACGGATTATGAGACAATGGGCCCCGGGGGCACAGACATGCAAAAGACCCCACCACCTCTCGGAGCAAGACACACAGACTTAATAGTTGGTTAGCCTCTTTTTATTGTTGTTTTGTGTCTCTTTGAGAATGTTTTGCCCCTTTTCATAGTCTCTTTGCAGCTGTTTTGCATCTCTTTGTAGTTGTTTTGGTCTCTTTTTTTGTCTCTTTGAGTGACATTTTGTAGGTGAAGGCCAGGTGGACACTTTGGGCCCCGTAGGCCCGTTCAGTAATCCATCCTGACTAAAACGGTAATGTTTTGGGCTGTAAAACTGAAATAATTTAGCTGAAAGGTATTAAAATGCTTTAGTGCTGGGGGGGAACTGCAGAGTCGGTGATCAATCTCAGTGGGTTTCTGACCCCTTCCACATTATAAGTAGTCATTTGACCCATATAGTAAAGACATTAGTGCAGCCAGAGATAATAATCTGGATAATCCACAGAGGACACTTTCAATTGTCCTCATAGGGACTATTTCTTTATGGGACAACTGTCCGAGGAAAGGTCTCGGGTTAGAATAACCAGGACTATCTGCGTGGCTACCACTGGAAGTAAGTGAGGAAATAAGGTTTTTGTAGTTTGGATGAATCATTCCTTTAAAATAAGAGATGTGCTGATATTGTGAGCCTCTGCCAGAAATCTTATCTGGGTAATAATACAGAGTAAAGTATCTGAAATGTCAGTTTTTTCATGTTGGAATAAATGCCAACTACAAACCTCCAGACATTTGTGCCATAAAATCTTCCCCTCGTCTTCCACTGCTTCCTCCCAGATATTTCAGACTCTCTATAACGTCAAGGCACTATACGGCTTAGCCCGGGACGTTGCTTTAGAAGATGGAAGGAGTGTGCTGACCTGTGGGTGCTGAGATGGAGGTGGGTGCACTCGTCCTGCGGCCCCTCTCAGCGATGATGCTGATGGTGTACAGCATGCCGGGCGTGAGGCTCCTCAGGATGTGAGACTCGGAGCTGCCTGGCACCACTTCCTCGGCCCTGTGGCCGTCGGCAGATACGTAAACCAGTCTGAAGGAGTCCAGCTTGGCCAGCGGGCGTTTCCACTCCAGCATCATGGTGGTCTCCGTCACTTCTGCAACAGTCAGGTCCTTCGGAGCATCCAGAGCTTTAGGGAGGCGGAGGAGAGGTTGAGAACGCACATTTAAAGTTTGATACATGGAAGGTCTGCAGGACAGTTAATGCAAACAGTGCACTTTAATAGACTGAGCCACTTTAACTTTAATTCTGCACACTACAAAACTTCTCTACCTCAGTTCATATCCTGTATTATATTCCATATTTCTTAATATCTGTTTCTCCTATATTTTATTATCCAGCACTATATCACTTTCTGCACTACATTCACTTTTTCTTTAAATAGTCCTGTATCTCAGTTGTTTACCCTGCACTATATTCATTTTCAATAGTTCTTCTGCACATTGCATATTTTGTTTTATACTCTGTATTACTTACATGTGTCTTGTTACTACTTGTGTCGTTTTACTAATATGTGTACTACTCACCTGTGACGTTTTTACTAATATGTTTGCACTATGGAACTGTGATGCTGGAAACTTTAATTTCCCTCGGGATCAATAAAGTTACTATCTATCTATCTATCTATCTATCTATCTATCTATCTATCTATCTATCTATCTACATGAGACAGAACTTGAAGCCGTTATCTGTGGCAGCTTTATATGAACTTGTCTTTTGCAACTCTTGAGTGTCAGTTCACAAACATTAACACAACATTAATTCAACCAATAGCCATCTTGTGAAACGGTTGCGTCTCCTCTGGCACACATGCAGGAGTTTGTTTTATGTCAAACAAAGACAAGAAGAGCAGTTAGCTGGAGCAGCAGATGCCACCATGACTGCATAGTCAAAGAAAGTATTAGCAAACTTTTTACACTGTAGAACTAAAGATGAGGTGACAACGAACTGGAAAAACTATGTTTGATTGACAGAATATTCTGATGAAATGAAATTATGAAACAAAACAAAAAAAATGTCCATGAGAGAAACGTGATTGTTGCAGCAGCAAAAAAGGTTCAAATTTACTAAAACAACTGCTGCACTGAAATAAAGAGGAAATGAGATCTTTTCTATGTGAAATGAGTGAAAAAAGATATTAAAGATTCAAATATGATCCAGACTGTTATAGTGGGGAGATGTTGTTGGGGAAATGGAAGACATCTTTTCATCTAGGCATGATTTCCTCGTTTGAAAAATATGCAGATTGAGACATTATGTGTTCAGATGAATCTTATGAAGAACATCGGTGCCAGAGGTGGAGCCAAGTCATGGTTCTGCAAGTCAAGTAAGTCTCAAGTCTTTGCACTTAAGTCCAGAGTCAAGAGCCGAGTCCTAAACTTTGAGTAAAGCCATTTGCTACTCCGTCTGTAATTTTCGACCTGAACATTTTGCAAACTGCTATTCGATTTTTTGTCGACCACCGCGTAGTTTTTTTTACGAGAACGAAATTATCTTTGGTATCATGTTTTCCAGTAACGTTAGTTCTTCATGGTTGTCTCCTGCATCTCCTGATTGGTTCAAATAAAAGTGGATCTGGGGAATTAAGTGTCGACTTGCTGGGAATGAACGGCGTTAACATTGGTTGATTCAGGAAATTAATTGATTTTTTGGCGCACTTTTTAAATAACATTAAGAATTTAAGCAATAAAAATGTAGATTTTTCTAGGAAAAACCAATTAGTGGTTCCGTCTTGTTTTCTCTATTGTATATTTATTATTGCTCTTTAATAAGGCAAAAGTATGTATTACTCAATTAATCAATGGAATAATAGTTGATAATTAAATGAATGAATAGCTGAATCTCTAATATAATGTGATTATAACTTACCAGTCACTGCGTTGGTGGTCGTCGGCAGACTCTCCCGCTCATCCGTCACCGCGGTCACACCCATCCCGTACTCTGTTCCGGGTCTCAGGCCTGCAGAACAGGGCCAAATAAAAACACTGTGATACAGAAATAAAAAAAAAAAGCAATGTCATGTTGTTGTTTGTACGAATCCACTGAGGTGTCGCCAAATGAACGATAGGGAGGCTCTGTAGTCAAGTGGCCAGCTGTTTTGGCTAATGGCTCCGGTGCCTATGGCAAACACAAAAACGCTCTCATGTGGCTCGGTCGCACAATAGACTGCAGCCTAATTGCATTTCATGGTTTCACTGTGGAACATCGGTGTTGTATTTGCATTGATGGATCTATAGGGCCCTTGTCGCGGAGCAGGAACACTACTTGCTATGATACAGCCGGCTCTGGAGGCCCTTTGGTCTCTACAATTAAGCCCTCTCTCAGCCTGATCGCCTCTAATTCCTTTATTAACTCCCACAGAGGTCATCACACACAGAGTCTTGCAGCATGAAATTACACCTAATGCCCAGGAAACTCATTATCAATAAAATCACGAGCGTGAAGGCAATTACAGATAATAACTGTGTGAAAGAAGTGCTGAGGTGTGTGTGGAGCCGAGTGGGACGTCGGCTGAATGGACACAGTGCTTTATTTCCATGGGATGGGCCTCCCAAGGACAAAGAATTGGGCCAGACAAAGACACTATTAGCCCGTTTTTGGAAGCTTTTTTTTTTTTGTTTCTCATGGTGTCTAATCCGGCCATGCCGCAGCACACAGTGTGGAAACAAACAGGGGGGGGGAAAAAAACACATCCGCTTCAAAGCATGGCTTTATAATGTCAGCAGTGCAGATAGATGAAAACGTGCCCGCTCCGCTTGTGTGAGCAAGATCTCACAGTGAAACAAGCGGCAGTGTTATTCCATTTAAAGTCTGAATGCCAAACCCCCCTGGGTGGTTTTCTAATAAAGTGAGCCTTTTGTAGACGGGCAAACATTTCACCACACAAAACAAAGGCGACCCATTTTGGAAATGAGCGGGCTGAATATAACACTGACCGTTTAACAGGGAGCAACACAAACACTCGCCTGAAGAATTAGGAGAATAAACACTTCACACTGTATCATCTTTTTTTTTTTTCCCACAGACGCTTTTCAGCGGTGTCATTTGGATGCAGAGCGGTAACGGGCTAATGTGAACTCGGAGCAGACAGAAGAATGAAAACAGTGAGTATGCTGTGAGGCTGCTCGTTGTGCTCAGCAGGACTTTGGTTGTTTTTTTACTGTAGCTGCGATCAGTACTAGTCCTAATTACTCTGACATGGTGAGTGGGTGCATAAATTAATCAAACTCTAATTTACTGCAAAATCCCTTCATCCCTTGAACTCTGAAACATACCGATATCAAACAAGTCGGCCCATTGGCGCCGGTCATGTAGGCTCTCCTAATGAAATGTCACGTGATAATCACTAATGTCGTCTGAATAGAGAGTGAAGCCAATGCAGAAGTGCTTTAAGCTTGCATTATTTCTAATGGCCCTCTGGTCTGATTGTATAGAAGTCTATGAGAAAATGATCCTACTTCTCTCTTGATTTATTACCTCAGTAAACATTGGAAACATGAGTTTATGGTCTCAATCACTAGTTTCAAGTCTTCTTCAATACAGCATGATGTTCATTTAGTAAATTATGGTCCCATTTAGAGTCAGATAGACCATAAAGCAGGGGATGCTTTAGGGCGGGGCTACCTTGTGATTGACAGGTCGCTACCACGGCGTTGTCCGGTCTGGGAGTTGTCCGTGTTTTCATCTTAAAACTTTACCTCTTTCACAGTGTGTTAATGTCTTGAGGCTTCAAAACCGTAGTCCACAAACCACTGGGTGACATCACGGTGACTACGTCCACTTCTTATACACAAGAAGGGTGGGAGTTCAGTGTTTTACCCAAAGACACCTCACCGTGTGGACCGGAGGAGCCGGGGATCGAACCTGCTCTACCTCCAAAGCCACAGCCACCCCTAGAGTATCTATTATATATACAGTATACACTCAGTTATTAGGTTCACCTGTATAATCTTATCACAGACCGATACAACTGTCCTGCCTTAACATCCATCTTTACGAAGCTCATAACGTTCAGCTTTTGTTGACATTGACTGAAATGTGTAAATTCAATGATTGAATGTTTATTACTGAGCTCAGAGTTAAAGGTGCTGTTGAACTGGACTACATTATATTACATAATGCAGTCCAGTTCAACACCATCACTAACTACTGTACGACCTCAGTGCTAAAACATCATAAAAGTCGACTTTACGGCAGAACAACCACTGAGTGTATATCAGTATGTAGATATATAACGCCATTATATATATTGTGTAAAAGGTTGCATGACAGCGGTGTCTGTGTCTGTACATCGCATGTTGATAGTAATAATGTCTGAGTGTGTGTGTGTGTGTGTGTGTGTGTGTGTGTGTGTGTGTGTGTGTGTGTGTGTGTGTGTGTGTGGTTCTGGGATCCCGTACCGGTGATCTTGGCCCGGGTGGTGTCCTTGGGTCCCGGAGAGAAGAGCAGCTCTCCGTGCTCACCTCCAGACAGAGGTCCGTACTTGATGCGGTAGTTGTCCACCGGAGCTTGGCTGTTCTTCCACTCCAGAGTGATGCTCTCGTCCGTCAGCTCCACCGTCTGCAGGTCTCTGGGGGCGTCCAGGTCTACAACACAGAAAAGGACTTTAGATACATGTAACCAAACCATAACCTAAATGCAACTGTGTTTCTTATCTAGGTCCAAACCTTAACTAGTTTGTTGCTGAAGCAAACACTAACAACGGGGGATTTCCCTCATTATGCTACACTTTGGAGGACATTTGGTCCTTCAAGGAACGTGCAGCAGCAGGATATCCTCCCTCGTAAACATACAGCCATAATTAATGTATGTGTGGTCCCAGCTGACGCACAGCTCATTAACCTCTTCCACTGCTCGCAGGCGCCAGCGCTCTCGGAAGATTTTACTTTTTACAGAATCTGTAGCAGGCTCAGATTTAGAGCCAGAGTGAAGACACTGGTATCGTATGAAACTAGAAAACAATCATCATGCTAGCATGTCGCTACGAAGTTATGCTACTTTTTGGAAAGGAAAAACTGGGATGGATTTTCAAAGGGCTCCCTTAATATATAACGGTGTAACGGTGTGTATACACATCAGCTGTGTTATTGAAAAGTATTATTATTCTAAACGCAATATGCTATCATAAATATATGGGCAATATAGGAGCCAAACAGTATGCTTTATTCCAGCATTCCCTCGAGACGCATGCACAACAGGTGATGCAGTTCCACATCGAGTTCGACGCCGTCTGTGGTTCGACGGGGAGTGGGTGCGAGTTGCAGGTGAATTCCAAAAAGAAACTCAAATGTAAAATGTAAATGTGTTAGTAAAGACATTATGCTTCTACCATTTTCATACTAAAGTGTTGAGGTTGAGGCTATATGGCGTATTCTCATAGATAGCGGGTGCTAGTAGCATGCTAGCTGTGTATTTTTGAAAATAAAACATAGTCGGATGGTAAAGCAGGTTTCCTGAGCATTAGTCCTGTGAAATTTTGGTTAATTTTAGGACTCATTCTTCTGTTTTTCCAGCTTTATTCCTAGTGAGGGGGGGGGGGGTAGATTCTGATGTTGCTAGCTTGGACAATTATGCTGCATTCACGTGCTCCTCGGATTGTTCTTCCAACTTTAATGTGTTTACGTTGTAATGTGGAAACAAGAGCATTTAAACAACATGTTGATACCTAGTTTATAGTGTTTATGTTAGTGATTTATGTGTTTTTATGCACAAGATTATAGCCGGCAGGAAGTCTTTGTTTTGAATGTTTGCAGATAAAAAGTTTTCCAATATCAGAAGAGGCGCTCTAAAGATGAATATTAATGTTTTCCAGCAGACGGGATTCAGAGGCCACAGAAAGCGAAATTGAAGCAGCCATGAGTGTCCATCTGAAGCATGCACCATATGATATGATTCATACAGTATATTTCTTTGTGCTTGTTTAAAGATGTTGTATTTTGGGTAACATTAAAACAAATTTGGATAATGCACTTTACACTGAATGATATCTTTTTGTTGAAGAGTATTAGGTTGTGTATTAAAGCTTGATTCAAATAATTCATAACTAAACAAAATATTATTGATAAATGTATCTAGCCCAATATTGGTATCCTTTTGATATGAACCAAACGATCTCTAAAGTTGGTGTTTAGCATTTGAGCCACATCCTATTTTATAGTATGGGTGAAAAGGAATTTCTGAATTACATGACACTTTATAGCAAGTTTTCAACAGATTGAGAAATATTTAATTTTCTTCATGCAAAAGTCATCTATACAACGTTGAAACAATATGGATTGATGTGGTCTATGAGTCGTTGAAACGACGTCAGTCGAAAAACCGACGTCAGAAAAACGTTCAAATCAGCCCCTCAACTAGATGTCGTAGTGACCCCCAAATATGATACCAAATCACAATCTTAATATGGTATTTTGGAGGGTTTATTGATCATTTTTATCAATTCTTGAGTGGTAAAAAATGGTTAAATTTAGCACCAAATCTGTGTAACAAATGGTATCAACATCAAAAAATGCTGCAGCAACTTATGAGACATAATAGAGCATGGAGATGACCATCATATGCTTCTATCATAATGTTCTAAGTCCTTATACGCTATTTAATTAATCAATTATTGTTTTATTTCTGATTTATGACTAGAACAACTTGACACACAGTGCTGAGCAGCATCTCAAATTCATCTTCAGGTTCCCAGCTTTCAGATGATGTACACCACTTCTATGTGACATCTACTGTTGACCTGTTATCTCCCCCTAAAGACCCCCTGGACCCCCCTAAAAAAGACTAAAACGGGTCTATGAAAAAGAAGAGAAGGTTAAAGTTGGCTGATAAACAGTTAATGTGTGTTTCATCTGGGAGGAAGGTTGTAACAGAACAGGTTCAGCTAGATCTATTTGTTTTGGCCTGATAACACATCAGCTTGTTATTTCAGTCTCACCTGTGAGGAAAGACTCGTAGACGGGAACGCTGGCCCGCTCTCCCCTCCGAGCCGACAGAGACACCTCGTACTGGGTGTCGGGGGTGAGGCCTCCCAGGTGGTACTGGGTGTCGGTGGAGGACAGCTCCACCACGGTGCGATCCGCGGGGTTCGAGCTGGGCCCGTAGGAGACGCTGACCCCGTCCACCTCGGCCACGGGCTGGAACCAGGTCACCAGCGCTGTGGTGTCCGTCACGTCGCGCACGTCCACCTGGCTGGGGGCATCGATCACTGGAGAGGGGGGGGGGTGACATGGTGAGGGCTGTCAGTAAAACTCCAATGTCCTTCTATGTGGATACACATATAACCAGGTATTTGATGAAAGACTGTTAAAATGGAAACTTTGGTAAGAGGACTGTGGATTCTGTGTCCCATCACTTACACTGAAAGCACATTAGGAAGAGGTCTTTTAATGTCCAGTCCAAGACTCGTAAAACTGTGACCGTAACTGTAGGAAGGTCTAAGTTCCTGTAACTGTGAAGCTGGAGGTTTAATTCCAGCAATGCTTAAAATGTTTGTATATACCAGGGGTCAGCAGCCTTTACTATCAAAGAGAAAAAGTCGTAATATTACGAGAATAAAGTCATAACTTTACGAGAAAAAAAGTCGTAATATTACGAGAATAAAGTCATAACTTTACGAGAAAAAAAGTCGTAATATTACGAGAATAAAGTCATAACTTTACGAGAAAAAAAGTCGTCAAATTACGAGAATAAAGTCATAACTTTACAAGAAAAAAAGTCGTAATTTTACGGGAATAAAGTCATAACTTTATGAGAAAAAAAGTCATAATATTACGAGAATAAAGTCATAACTTTACGAGAAAAAAAGTCGTAATATTACGAGTATAAAGTCATAACTTTACGAGAAAAAAAGTTGTAATATTACGAGAATAAAGTCATAACTTTACAAGAAAAAAGTCATAATATTACGAGAATAAAGTCAAAACTTTACAAGAAAAAAAAGTCGTAATATTACGAGAATAAAGTCATAACTTTATTCTCGTAATATTCTCGCCTCGTAATATCGTTGCAATATTACGAGGCGGCTGTGGCTCAGAAGGTAGAGCAGGTCGTCCACCAATCGGAAGGTCGGTGGTTCGATCCCCGGCTGCTCCGGGTCACATGTCGATATGTCCTTGAGCAGGACACTTAACCCCAAATTGCTCCCGAAGGCATAGCCATCGGTGTGTGAATGAGTATTTAGATTACATCCTGATGGGCAAAGTTGGCACTTTAGCAGCCTCTGCCATCAGTGTATGAATGTGTGTGTGAATGGGTGAATGCTGACATGTAGTGTAAAGCGCTTTGAGTGGTCGGAAGACTAGAAAAGCGCTATATCAATGCAAGTCCATTTACCATCCATTTACGGGAATAAAGTCATAACTTTACGAGAAAAAAAGAAAATAATACGTAAAATTACTACTTATAATATTATGACTTTATTCTCATAATATTATGACTTTTTTTTCTCGTAAACTTCTGACTTTATTCTCATAGTATTACGACTTTTTTTTCTCGTAAACCTATGACTTTATTCTCGTAATATTATGACTTTATTCTCTAAATCTCAGATTTATTTTTTCCTCTCAATGTGGCCCTTATACTCCGTTTTACCGTCGTACCATAGACCTACAACAATAATAAATAACAATTGAAAATGTAAACAAAAAAAACAGTTATTCATTTCCATTTGTAAAAATCCACAGGGAGCCACCGGAGAGGGGCTAAAGAGCCGCAGGTTGCTGACCCCTGACCCCTGACCTCTGGTATATACAGTCATGTCAAAGCTTTGTCTAAGTTTGACATACACCAGAATAAGATTAGTTTGTTTGTTTTGTCTGTTTAATCATATTTCCGCCCAGAATTTGCATGAACTCCGTTGTAATATTATATTTTCAAACATGGGACTAAGGGAATAAACATTTATACTAACTATCACCATAAAATAAGCAGTAAAGTCCTGCTTGAATGGTGCAATAAAGAGCCTGTACGACCGGGTTTACACAGTGCAACATTTGTGCAGTGATTAGCAGATTAAGACTGTTGTTATGAATCTCCTGATGGTTTTCCTACAGAACTCGTACACTATGTTGCACAAAATTGAAGCGACATTGAAGTTGCACCATGTAAAACCAACCTAATAACAATATGGGTGCAGGGTCATTTAACAAAGCAGAATCCCTGAATCTCTGAATGCTTTCCTAGTGTAATAATATGTCCTCTAAACAAATCTCCAATGTAAGAATATATGCAGTATTCCTTATCAGCAGCAGACAAATCAATTAACATGTCTTTACAGTTCTATACAGAGCTTCGTTTTCATGGGGTTATATTTGTGCCTGGATAAATAGTCCCAGAGGAACTCTCGTAACCTTGGCAGTGTTGGTTTTTTAGTCTAACTACAGTCAGTACGATGGCTGTCTGAGGTGAATAAACACAGACTGTACTTGTTCTGTCTGAACACACATCACAGTCTCCCAGCTGAGTATCTGCTGTCTTATCTTAAGCAGCATCAAGACGACCACCGTCAGCTGAATCTCGCTACTGGTTGAATCACATAGTGTGAAAGAAGGGTCGTGCTCTAGTTAACACAGCAGCATGGCAGACATTACAGTCGAACTTTACATGCTCGAGTCTCAGTTTTATTTCTTTCCGGCTAGAAGTAGACATTTTTGGCCCAGTAGCCAGGAAAAAATGCTGGCGTTGTACGCTTTTTGCGAACCACGGATACTTTGAATGTTGACATTTTTGCATTTGGTCAGAGCAAGTCTCATCTCATCTTCAACCGCTTATCCGGGGTCGGGTCGTGGGGGCAACAGCTCCAGCAGGAGACCCCAAACTTCCCTTTCCCGGGCCACATTAACCAGCTCTGACCGGGGGATCCCGAGGCGTTCCCAGGCTAGTGTGGAGATATTTTTCAGACTTTTTTTCTGACGTTTTTTTCTGACATATTTCAGACTTTTTTTCAGACAATTTTTTTTCGTACATTTATCAGACTTTTTTTCTGACGTTTTTCAGACTTTTTTTTCTGACATTTTTCAGACTTTTTTTTTTTCGGACATTTTTCTGACTTTTTTTTTTCTGACATTTTTCACTCACACTCACTCATCTTCAACCGCTTATCCGGGGTCGGGTCTCGGGGGCAACAGCTCCAGCAGGGAGCCCCAAACTTCCCTTTCCTGGGCCACATTAACCAGCTCTGACTGGGGGATCCCGAGGCGTTCCCAGGCCAGTGTAGAGATATAATCTCTCCACATTTGCCTTCCGGCTCAGCTCTCTTTTCGTCACAACGGTAAGGTAAAGCGAATGCAATACCGACCCCCCGCTGCTCTGATTCCATTGTCCCCTCACTCGCGAACAAGACCCTGAGGTACTTGAACCCCTTCACTTGGGGTAAGGACTCATTCTCTACCCGGAGTAGGCAATCCATCGGTTTCCTGCTGAGAACCAGGGCCTCAGATTTAGAGGTGCTGATCCTCATCCCTCATCATGGTCAGAGCAAGTGACGTAGTATATCGAGCGACCTTTAATGAAAGTTATGTGGTCTACTAAGGGCAGGAGGGTGGGGCGCTGGATGGGTCAAACAAACAGACTTTCACCCAGGAGACCGCTGTTCATGTTGACTTCACGCTTGTTATTTAACGTTACGTAAGAAAGTCCGCTAAGGCCGGTTGTTATTTATTTACGCTAGTTATGGATGTTACATTACGTTGGTATGGTATTATTTTAACACAGCTCATGATCTTTTTTCTAACCTTAACCGAGTAGTTTTGTTGCCTAAACCTAACCAATCGTTTCACAACATTAACCACGTGTCATTGTGTGTTTCTGCAAGTGTGATACGAGGCTGATATGAAACTTATTTATGGTTCCGAAACGTTGACATTCAACGTATCGTACAATAAGAAAAATAAGAAACGTTCATCGTGGTTATCTCGCTGGCGTTGGGGCCGTGCTCTACTCGTTGATGGAACTAGACCCTGACCATAGACCATGAAGGTAGGAAGCACAAGGAGGGTCGGTGTTTGGGGAGCAGTGTCATATGCATGAATACAGCCATTTCAGCAACGCAGGTGCTGAAAATATGACAGCCCTTTTTGCATTTATGAGGTTATTCAGCCTATTTACAGATCAAATCCCCGCGCCATGAAGGGCGCCTTTTCACCAGCGCTGAAATTGATTTGTCACACGTAAGCAACTTTAGGAAAGTCAACCTTCTGCGCGGCGCTGATAAAAATGAAGAATCTGCATTTGAGCTTAACACAGATTTGTCTTCTGAGGACGCTGCGAGTGTGTCGTTGGGGTGTCACGATACCATTCTCCTGGGAGGCCGACGTCCCTCTGAGCCCGACTGCCTGACTGACTGGTGCCTCCCACGCATGGTGGGTTGGGTTGGATGGGGGGGGGGAGCGGAGGGACTCGCTTCACACAATTAGCCCCTCAGCATGCAAATCCCACAGTACGCGTCCGCAAGCCGATGTAATGGGAGACATTAAGAGAGCCTGAGTGACACGGAGAACTCTGAACCTCATAATCCAAGTGGTGCTGACACGTGGGCATACATATGCGTGTGCACGAGTGCATGCATAAAGAGTGGAAATCAGAAATCCCCTTTGACTTTTTCTTGCATCCATTAGGAAGTTTTGGTGAAAAATGTACTGAACTAATAAAGAGAAATTGCCCAATTTTTCCATCAATGTCAAAGTGCAAAATGGCCAAATCCTTTCCCACAAACACACTAATAGTGTACATTTTTACGGCGGCTTATTGCTGCCACCATGACAAAAGATATTTGCTCTTTAAAACAAAAAGTTAGAATTCCCTTTTCATGTTATTAAAGATGATCACATTATAACAGGATTGTTCATGTTGAAATGACACGATTCCACAAAATCAACATATCTCATTAAAACAAGAAACATCAACAAGTTGGTATGTAGTTACCGTATGGTGTTAAAAGGAGAAATAGATCCAGCTAACGAGAGACACTGACGGAGACATGCTGACACCACATTACTAATGATAATGTGTTTAAAGGAATAGTTCAACATTTTGGGAAATACACTTATTCCCTTTCTTGTTGAGAGTTACAGAAAACAAATACCACTCTCATATCTGTCTGTTTGATGTTGGAGGCAGGAGATGGTTAGATTAGCCTAGCTTAGCACAAAGACTGGAAACAGGGGGAAACAGCTAGCCTGGATCTGTCTAAAGCAGGAGTCAGCAACCTGCGGCTCCGGAGCCACATGCGGCTCTTTAGCTCCTCTCCAGTGGCTCCCTGTGGATTTTTAAAAATGGAAATGAATAACTGTTTTTTGTTTACATTTATATTTTTATTTATCATTGTTGTAGGTCTATGGTACGACGGTACGACGGAGTATTGGGGCCACATTGAGGAAAAAAAATAAATCTGAGATTTAGAGAATAAAGTCAGAAGTTTTCGAGAAACAAAGTCTTAATATTATGATAATAAAGACATAAGTTTAAGAGAAAAAAGTCGTAGTATTGTGAGAATGAAGTCATAATATTATAAAGTAGTAATTTTACGTGTTATTTTCTTTTTTTCTCGTAAAGTTCTGACTTTATTCTCGTAATATTACGACGTCCTTCTCGTAAAGTTACTACTTTATTCTCGTAATATTATGACTTTTTTTCCTCGTTAAGTTATGACTTTATTCTCGTAATATTACGACTTTTTTTCTCGTAAAGTTATAACTTTATTCTGGAAATCTCCAATTTTTTTTTCCTCAATGTGACCCCAATACTCTGTCGTACATTTGCTCTTTTGCCTTCACTGCATTAGACTTATATTCTATATGCTTAGACTATAAACTGTGTTACCTTCATCACAATGCTCAAATGTTTTGCGGCTCCAGACAGATTATTATTATTATTTTTCTTTTGATAGTAAAGGTTGCTGACCCCTGGTCTAGAGGTATTAAACTCCACCTACCAGCAGCTCTGCAGCTAATGTTGTTGTTGTTCATTTAATCCCTAAAAATGTTGAGTTGTGGTTTTATGGAGGGATTATGTGCCGGGGTATTTCTTGATGGGTGCAGTAATTTCCCAGAGTCTCTGCTGGTTGCCTAGCAACCTCACAATGACATGGGGTTGCCTCCAATTGGGTTGGTGTTTACCACGTTCACGAGAAGAGTCCATGGTATTATTTGGTATTCACAAAAGCTCGTAAGTGGAAAGTTTCTGAAAGCTCCGAGTTGTTGACGTTGTCAGAAATGGTGGAAGTTCATATTTCGATGCATAATAAGTGAATATATTGTAATTTTAGTCGTATATTGTTTTTCTTTGTAATTGTATATGTCTGAGGAAAATGTTGATATTCCCAACAACCTCATCTTTCTCCTCTGTCATTATGCCTTTGCATTTCCTGCATTATGTTACCCGCCTGCTAGCTTGCTAACTCGTTAGCCTCCGTGGCTTCTAGACGCCGACAGTAACGTTAATATTGCCGTTGCTTAGCAGCGGTGTTGTTCACGATTTAACCACTTGAACGCAAAGCATATCGTGTACACGACTTCCCATGTTGTAAACACGAGCTCACGAGTTTCATTTGAAAACACCAACAGGTCACAAGTTCTCCCTGCTTCCTGTCTTTATACTAAGCTAAGCTAAGCTAACTCCTCTGGCTCCAGCTTCATACTGTGTTTAGTGTACAGATATGAGAGAGCCATCGATCTTCTCAACTTGGGCAGCGGGAGAGTGTTTCCCACAATGTTGAAGTAGCAGCCTCTCTCTCTCTCTCATCAGCATCCCAACCAAGAGTCCCTTTGTATCAGCAGTTAAGACCTTCGTACTCTCCCACACCACATATCGTCTCTCTGAGGCTATACTGTATATTTTGTGATAACACGAAAGGGATTTAGTTGTAACAATTTTCTTGTTGTTATCATATAATATGCTGCAGTACAATTTTCTTTTCAAGAAGACAATTCGACCTTCAATTTGACTTTTCTCCCAAGAAAGTCACCTTTGAGGTTATTTAATCCATATAACATAGATATAATAATAGAGTGTGGAACAATGTGTGCTACAATACGAAAGAAAAGGCATCATCACTGCACTTACTTTTCTTTGGTTCGACTGTAGATGACTCCGAAGAATTGTAACCAAAATGTGCTCTCACTGTAATTTACCAGTCCCGCTTTTACTGCCGAGTGTATAAGGGAAAGGTTACGATAGGCCTCTAATGGCCTTTCCATGCATACTTCTGTTTATCCTGGCAAAGTGCGGACCACTTTCACACCATAAATAAGCAAAGAAGTGGCCTGACCCACTGCTGGATGGAGCTGCCATCTATTAAACTTTGTGTGCGAACATTGCTGCGCCTGTTGAATCTGCTTTGTTGAAACAGAAGTCTCCCACCGAGACTTACTTTTAAAGAAAATACACATTAAATAAGAGTTGGAGCAGGGTTTGGACCCCCAGTCAACACCTAAGAGACACCTATAAATAGCCTGGTGGTTGGTGGTTGGTGGAGACACAAATTCAACCCTGTTTTCTGTCTTTATATTGATCCCCAGCCCGGAGCTCCTCACGGTGTTACAACCCATTGGGCTTTATAGCCTGATGAAGCTATGGAGATATCTCAGAACTTGCCCATAATTCTGGAAATCCATATCTGTTTTTACTACCCCGCCTAACTCACAACAATGCAATGAAACCTAATGAGCTAATCACTCAGGGCTGACATGTCGGGCTGTTTTCACTACTCTGTTGGGAGCTGCAAGATGGATAACCCAGATATAGAAAACCAATGAACCTACGCGAGGTATGAAGGTGACAACCTGTTTTAGTTCGACAGCTCTAAGTGACAATTTATTCCACAATAACCTCTATTTCTGGAAAATCACACCTCAATCTGTAGCACTGGGTCAGAACGGTGAAAAGGAGTTCAGGCTCCTGCAAATGTGTTTTGAATACATAAAGGGTAACGTATGCATCAACACTGATAAGCTGCAGTAGGACATACCATTTATTCACTGTGTTGTGGATTCAAAGTTGTCCCGTTATCTCTGATTCCCTCTACAAACTGTTTCCTGTAACAGAACTGAACTCACTGCTGCATATTGTACCCTGACAGACAGAAAGTCTTTTTCTACCTTTACAAATATTAGAATTACTACTTACTTTTTAACATCTTTTAGCTTGTAAGCGTGTGCGTGAACCTCTAAAGAATCAAATCATCAGATCTCAGCAGGTGTAAATACAATCCGTACAGTATGACCTCATTCTTAAGAAAAAAAAAACAACCAGAGGGTGGAAAACAGCAGGTTTCCATCCAAATGTGGCACAAACCGGATTTCCAGAAAATTAAAGTAAAAAGAAAATGTTTCCATCCACTAGTGTTATGTGAACATGAGGATTTGGTCCATGGAGATGGACAAAAGAGGAGCACACAATGGTAAACCATGTGGAAAACATGATGCAAATACGGCATTTATATTTGTTTCATGTATTAATGTGAGGAAGGTTACAGTCTCCTTATTGCTCCACACAGATTTTTATCTACCACTAGCTTTCGTCTCATCAGTGGAGCAAAAGCATAAGTGACGTTTAAGTCACTTATGCTTCATGTACGGCACAATTTATTATGTATTTATTAAGTATGTTTCCACTGCAAGAAAAAAACAACAACAATAGACCAGTAATTGTTACATCTGCCTTTTCTTGGTGTTTTTATCTGATGTTTTTATATCTGTATGGCACAATGAGGCAACAACAACAGATGTCTGGGTTGGTCATGGTGATGTTGTGTTTTTCCCAAAAATTCCTGCATGGTGGGTTAAAGCTACAATCGGTAACTTTAATCAAACATAACTTTTTGTCATGTTTGCTTAAACTGTCACTATATGCTGACAGTAGTACATGAGACAGATAAAACGCAGCTGTCAATCACAGCTCGTGAAGCTCAAACTCCGATCAAACTGTCAAACTAGGCAGCGCTGATCAAATACGAATCAATATTCTGTTACTGTAATGACTATTTCTCTCCTCATATGTTTTTACGAAACATATTTTGAAAACAGTCGAGCCAAAACCAAACACCGGCCTGAGCTTTGGGCACGGTGGAAACTTCTATATGCCATCAGGAGCACTAAAAGGAGGCACCAGATCTTTTCACAGATTATGTCAGGATATAGTGACAGTTTGAGCAAATATGACAAAAAGTTATTTTTATTGAAGCTACCGACTGTAGCTTTAAGTTAGAGAAGCCATTGCAAACTGAGTATATGTATGTACGTCCTGCTGGAATGAAACCATGAGTCTGAAACAAAAGACTGATAAGCCAGTTAGCAGCGTGAACGTGTACACTCACTTGTGACGACGTTCTGGGAGGCAGGCGGTCCACGCTTGTTGTTCTTCACCACCTCCAGCTTGACCTCGTACTCCTGGCCGGGGCCCAGGCCCGACTGCTCAAAGGTGGTCTCTGGACGGCCGAGGGAGCTGAGAATCTCACCGTCTTCCTCTTTCTGCCAGCGCCGAGAAACACACCAGTCATCAACCACTACAAAGACTAGCTGGTCCTGGCATAATGTGTGGAGTGGGAGGGGGGAAAAAACTGCCAAATCATACATAATGGCGCTCTGGGTGGCGTTTGGACTTAAGAGTTGACAGGGGACTCGGTTTAATAGAGTGTGGCTTTGAGTAGATCCCAGTAGCACCGCTTGGAAACGTTTCTATGAGCACTCAAAAGAAGAAAATAAAGCGTTACACAGAGTAACATTCACTCTGTGCTGTACGGTCATCGGAGCTGTCGGGACACGCTAACCGTTTTAACTGCTGTGTTTTTTAGCACGCTGGCTCGGCTAAACTGTTTCCCACAGGATACCCGCCGTGATCCTCATGTATGCACATTCAGCAGTTTGAAGCAGGGGGTCTGCAGTGGGTCGTTTATGGTTTCTACCAGAGGAAAATGTGCATATTGCTGGGCTGTGGTGGGCTCTAGAGTTCAACCCACCTCCTGGAATACAGGAGCTCCAGTAACATGTTGGGTAGCGGGACTCACCGTGTTTCTGAAGATGAGGTTCCAGCCGTCGAAGGCAATGTCCAACGGGTCCCACTGCACCTCCACGGACGTCTCCCGCACCGACTTGAACTTGAGTCCCTCGGGCTCAGGCAGATCTGGGAGGCATAGAAACAAAACTCTGACTACATGTCGTCTAGATTTATACACACTGCATTTTGTAACAGAGGAGATCGACGTACGTGTAGCCACCCTGGCGCTGACAGGAAGACTCCTCTTGTTGTTGAGCACGGCGTAGACGCTGATCAGGTACTCCACGCCAGGCTCCAGCTCCCGAATAGTGGTCATCTTCCGGTCCCCGGGCACCCGCGTCTCCAGCTCCAGACCTCCGGGGGCCGTCGGCACGTAGGTGACCAGGTACTCGGTCACACGCATCTCATTCTTCCAGGATAGGTCCACCGCCTCCGGGGTGACCTCCACCACCGTCAGGTCCTTGGGTGGAGAGACTATGGAGAGACAATGACTATCAGTGATCTGTACTGAGGGGGTTTAAATGTTAGCAGCATAGTCAGGGGAGATTCCTCCAAATATTGTATGGTTTAGAGATGTGCCAATGGGCAGATTTAAAAGAAAAGATAAGATAACATGAAGTTGATGCCTATATATAAATATAATCTGAAGTACAGGATTCAGAGCCATGTTGACATTTTTCTTGTAAAGCTCACCGAAGGCTGATGTTGTTATAAAATATAAGATACTAAAGTAATAATTTCAAAGATTTTCATTTAAATAAATGTCTGTTAAATCACTATCTATCACTTAATGAGGTAACACAATGGTGATTGAGCCTTTTTCCATTAATCTAAGCTAGAAAAAATGTATGACAAAATTCATACATATTGTTTTAACCTTTCAACCATGTTCAGTGATACTAAGTTGAAAGATATGCAACAGATTTAACATTTAAGCCTTAAAAAGAGTGTTTTTTATAGACCTTGCATTGCTTGATCTTGTCTCTACTGTTTGTTGCACATGATTTGTTCCAGCTGCGCCACATCTGTGGAACTTTCTGGTGTAAATTCACCCCTCGCTCTTCGCTGAGGGCAGTTTTCAAATCAGCGGTTTCCAAAACCACAATTTAACATTTTTCCATGTGATTTTACAGAAATTAACTAAACAATATCAACTGAACACAATTGCCAATTACATTAAATAGAAACATGTTTCATTCATTTGTAGAAATAGAGACAGTATCTGTAAAAGACGAAAGAACAAGTGTTCATTCATAAATAAATAAAGTTTGATTGAGGTTTGATTGATTGATGGAGAACACAGTGGAACATTTAGTAGCTAAAAAGGCAGATATTTTCTTTGAGAGTTGGTGGAGACCAAAACAGAGCTAAAACAGAGATGAATATTGGACTACTACGTTCAGGTCACCAGGAGCAAGACTCACAATAGTCTCTTGATAATGTTGCTCCGTGGATGTGTAGACATGTAGCTGTATCAACTTTACAGGTGAGAATACGTCAAGTATATGTCATTTTTAAGCTTGTTGTAATGTTGAAAATATATCTGACTTTTGTGGCACCCACCGGTGGTAAAATGAAGTAGACTGTATGGTCTACATAGAACAGGGGTCAGCAACCTTTACTATCAAAAAGAAAATCTGTCTGGAGCCGCAAAACATTTGATCATTGTGATGAAGGTAACACAGTTTATAGTCTAAGTATATAGTTTATAAGTCTAATGCAGTGAGGGACAAAGTGTAAATGTACAACGGAGTATTAGGGCCACATTGGGGAGATTTCCAGAATAAAGTCATAATATTACGAGAAAAAATTAAGAACTTTACAAGAAAAAAAAAGTAGTAATAGTACGACAATAAAGTCATAACTTTACGAAACAAAAAGTCGTAATATTACGAGAATAAAGTCATAACTTAACAAGAAAAAAAGTTGTAATATTACGAGAATAAAGTCATAACTTTACGAGTAATAAGTTGTAATATTACGATAACAAAGTCATAACTTTACGAGAAAAAAGTCGTAATATTACGATCACAAAGACATAACTTTACGAGAAAAAAGTCTTAATATTACGATAATAAAGTCAGAACTTTACGAGAAAAAAAAGTCGTAATATTACGAGAATAAAGTCAGAACTTTACGAAAAAAAAAGTCGTAATATTACGAGAATAAAGTCATAGCTTAACAAGAAAAAAAGTTGTAATATTACAAGAATAAAGTCATAACTTTACGAGAAAAAAGTCGTAATATTACGACAATAAAGTCACAACTTTACGAGAAAAAAAGTTGTAATATTACGAGAATAAAGTCATAACTTTATAAGAAAAAAGTCGTAATATTACGATAATAAAGTCATAACTTGACGAGAAAAAAAGTCGCAATATTCCGAGAATAAAGTCATAACTTTACGATAAAAAAAGTCGTAATATTACGAGAATAAAGTCATAACTTTACGAAAAACAAAGTCGTAATATTACGAGAATAAAGTCATAACTTAACAAGAAAGAAAGTTGTAATATTACTAGAATAAAGTCATAACTTTACGAGAAAAAAGTCGTAATATTACGATAATAAAGTCATAACTTGACGAGGAAAAAAGTCCTAATATTACGAGAATAAAGTCATAACTTTACGAGAAAAAAAGTCGTAATATTCCGAGAATAAAGTCATAACTTTACGAGAAAAAAAGTCGTAATATTACGAGAATAAAGTCAAAACGTACCATAGACCTACGACAATGATAAATAAAAATAAAAATTTAAACAAAAAAACAGTTATTCATTTCCATTTTTAAAAATCCCCAGGGAGCCACTGGAGAGGAGCTAAAGAGCCGCAGGTTGCTGACCTCTGAGATAGCACATCTAAATGAACCTGTGGAAAGCTGCTCAGCATGTATGTACGATGGATCTTACCCTCAGAGCAGTCCTCCCCGATGAAGCCCTCGTCGCAGACACACACTCCGCTCTCACAGTGTCCCTGGTTCTGGCAGTCCTCTGGGCAGGTCAGCATGGAGCAGTCCGGTCCGGTGAAACCTTCATAGCACACGCAGTTGCCATCGACGCAGTAACCTCTCTCGAGACAGTTCTTGGGACACGTCTTCTCGCTGCAGTCCTCGCCAGCGAAACCCTTGTGACAGACACATTGTCCGTTCACACAGCGACCGCGGTCCAGGCAGTCGTTGGGGCAGGTCAGCTCGCCGCAGTCTTTCCCGGTGAAGCCGACGAAACAGACGCACTTGCCGTCCACGCACTCCCCGCGTCCCATGCAGTCTTTTGGACAGGTCTTGACGCTGCAGTCCTCCCCGGCGTAGCCTCTGTCACACTTGCACTGTCCGTTAACGCAGCGGCCGAGGCCTTGGCAGTTGTTTGGGCAGGAGACCTCGCTACAGTCTTCGCCTTCGTATCCGACGTCACACACGCATTCTCCGTTGACGCACTGGCCTCTGTTGCTGCAGTTGTCGGGGCACGAGAGGACGGAGCAATCTTCACCCTCAAACCCTGGATCGCAGATGCACTTCCCGTTGAAGCAGTGGCCTCTGTCGTTGCAGTTCTTGGGGCAGGTGAGCTTCGAGCAATCCTCTCCGCTGTAGCCGGTCTGGCACGCGCACTGGCCGTTCACGCACGTGCCGCGGTTGTTGCAGTTGCCGGGACAGGTGAGCTCGCCGCAGTCTTCCCCGGCGTAGCCCTCTTCACAGTAGCAGGTGCCGTTGATGCAGCGTCCGCGGTCGTAGCAGTCGTTCGGACAGATGAGTTCGGAGCAGTCGAAGCCCGTCCACGGCTCGTCGCAAACACACTCGTCGTCCGCGCAGCGTCCGCGGCCCAGGCAGTTGTTGAGGCAGTTGGTCTGGGTGCAGTCCTCGCCGATGAAGCCCTCCTCGCACAGGCAGGATCCTTCGACGCAGTGGCCGTAGTCGCCGCAGTCCAGCAGGCAGAGCTCAATACCGCAGTCGTCCCCGCCGAAGCCCTCAAAGCATTCACATTTACCGTCCACGCAGCGGCCCTGGTCCTGGCAGTCGTTCGGGCACTCGGGTTCAGTGCAGTTGGGGCCCTTCCATCCAGGCTCACATACGCAGCTGCAGGTGTCGGTGCTCCAGTTCCCACGGCCATTACAGTAGGGCTTAGTGGACACTTCACCTGGGGGGGGAGGGCAAGAAAGGAAAAGGAAGTAAGCTATGTGATCACAAATCGTGAATCCATAGAATTTAGAAGACATAAGGCACTCTTCTTCATAGATATACCTCCCGTTTGCAAAAGTATAAAACACGTTTTTGACCGCATCCTAACTTCCAGGTGGTTTCAGTCCATTTCAACAAACTATGAAAATTTATTCACAGACACTTTCAGACATTTTCTTGGCAGAGTGAACGTTTCCAGACTTGATGATGAATGCACGGATGCTCTGACAACCCATAACTGACAGTCAGCGGCTAAGAAGCTTTGCATTCAGAACGTTGTTTAAATTCAAGTCAGACAAGCAATGAGCAAACTGAGACATCTTGAAAAGATTTCTCTTCTTTTTTCCATCTGTTTTGTTTGTTTTGTTTTTCTTGAAAATATGAAACATGGAGATGTTAGCCTACAGCAGGAGTCAGCAACCTGCAGCTCAGGAGCCACATGAGGCTCTTTAGCTCCTCTCCAGTGGCTCCCTGTGGACTTTTAAAAATGGAAATGAATAACTTTTTCTCGTAAAGTCATGACTTTATTCTCGTAAAGTTCTGACTGTATTCTCGTAATATTACGAATTTTTTTCTCGTTAAGGTATGACTTTATTCTCGTAATATTACGACTTTTTTATCGTTAAGTTATGACTTTATTCTCGGAATATTATGACTTTTTTTTCTCGATAAATTATGACTTTATTCTTGTAATATTACAACTTTTTTCTCGTAAAGTTATGACTTTATTCTCGTAATAATACGACTTTTTTTCTCGTAAAGTTATGACTTTATTCTCGTAATGTTACGAATTTTTTCTCGTATAGTTATAGCTTTATTCTCGTAATGTTACGAATTTTTTCTCGTAAAGTTATGACTTTATTCTCGTAAAGTTCTGACTTTATTCTCGTAATATTACGACTTTTTTTCTCGTTAAGTTATAACTTTATTCTCGTAATATTACGACTTTTTTCTCGTTAAGTTATGACTTTATTCTCGGAATATTATGACTTTTTTTTCTCGATAAATTATGACTTTATTCTCGGAATGTTAAGACTCTTTTTTCGTAAAGTTATGACCTGATTCTCGTAATAATACAGCTTTTTTTCTTGTAAAGTTATGACTTTATTCTCGTAATGTTACGACTTTTTTCTCGTAAAGTTATGACTTTATTCTCGTAATATTACAACTTTTTTTCTCGTAAAGTTATGACTTTATTCTCGTAATGTTACAACTTTTTTCTCGTAAAGTTATGACTTTATTCTCGTAATATTACGACTTTTTTTCTCGTAAAGTTATGATTTTATTCTCGTAATATTACGCCTTTTTTTCACGTAAAGTTATGACTTTATTCCTGTAATATTACGATTTTTTTTCTCGTTAAATTATGACTTTATTCTCGTAATATTACGACTTTTTTTCTCGTAATATTATGACTTTACTCTGGAAATCTCAGATTTTTTTTCCCTCAATGTGACCCTAATTCTCCATAGTACATTTGCACTTTGGCCCTCACTGCATTAGACTTATATACTATATACTTAGACTATAAACTGTGTTACCTTCATCACAATGATCAAATGTTTGGCGGCTCCAGACAGATTTTTTTTTTTTTGCCTAAAATTGCTCTTTTGTTAGTAAAGGTCGCTGACCCCTGACCTACTCTGTACCTCCAGTAATAAAATACTTTTGAGAAATAGATGTTAGTTGACTTCATGTATAGTAAAGTAGAACCACATTAATTACAGTCCAGCAGCACGTACAGTGGAAGGTAAAGACGTACCTGTAACCTGAGCTCCGCAGCAGCCTGCCCCGCTGCTGCACTGCTCTCTCAGACTCGACAGCTCCGACTCCAGCATCTCCAGCCTGTTCAGGATGTCCTTGAAGTCTGGCAGCTGGTTGTCGCAGCCGCACGCCTGCTTGGGGATATTGATGCGGTGGGTGAAAACGATCTGATTGTCTCCGTCCACCGTGTGCTCCATGTGCTCGGTGTTCTGCATGTCCATCGGGGCGCTCTTGTGCTTGAGGTCGGCGTCGCCGGGCGAGTCGAGGTCCACGGAGCAGAGGGACGTGGAGGGGACGTTGATGTTGTAGACGTGGTTGAACACCACCGGCTGGTCGGGGTGGGGCAGGGTGAGGTTCTCCTGGGTTTTCTTAGGCATCAGGGCCTCTCTACGGTGCCGGATGACCTTCTTGACCAGGCCGGCGGTGGAGAGCTCGAGGAGCAGCGCCACGGTCACGCAGCACAAGAGGAAGCCTTTCATCCCCATGGTGACACCCGGACACTGCGGCTTCTGAGGAAGTGGCAGCTGAGTGAAGACGAGTCAGGTATCAAACAGGTGTTCTTGTCCTGAGTCTTAAGAGTAAAAGAAAAGGGAGGGAAAAATTAAGACGATCACTTCTCAACTTTGTCACATACAACACGGAGCGATCCACACAGAATACAGCTGGATATTCAGGTTTGCCCTTGTTATTCAGGGTATATTCATTAACATAGTCCCATCACACACATACATCCACACTGGGGGCCATAGCTGGACTGAAATATTACAGTATCCCACTGAAAAGCAATTAACCTTCTTGTGTTGCCCCTAACAAAAGGACCACTTCATATCCTGTTGCTGCCTCTGACCCATTTCAGCCCCTCTGCTCTTCGAGGAGGAGACACACACACTTTAGCAGATGACATTCTTCTCACAATTCCTCCGAGGACCAGAGGCGGCGTGTGACCTTGGCGATCCGAAGCTTTCTTTTTTCCTGACCGCGTTGAGACAGGTTGCCACAAACAGCTCGGCAACACCTGCATGGCGGGGAGCCTCCTCTTTTTGTCTGCGGTCCAGACCGACAGATCCGAGCTGACAGATTAATACCGGTGTACGGTTCGACCATCTGTGGGCTTCTTGTGTAAAGCACAGAGGTCGGCACAAAACTTCCCCTGCTACCTGCAAACAGTCAGGTCAGCATTCCACTTGGTTTTCTTTTTATTCCTGTAACGTGATTCTTTTTGCTTTCACTAAAACGCTTTGGAAACATGATTATTCTGGGCTGCTGGGAAAAATGTGCTGAGGTAGTGGCGTTGAAGCCGGCCTTAAAACCTCATGTTTTTTCTTGCTCTTTAATTGTAGCGTTAAATTAAATATACAGGTTGGTTAAAGGTTCTTGTTCTCGCTGGTAGGTGTTACTCATGAAAAAGAGGACTGACTCTTGAAGCATCTCTAATAATCCTGTTTCTAGTTGCTGAAAGATGATGAGACATATAGTCAAATTCTCGGCCTGTCAGTACTGGAACTAAAAAGGAGAACAAAATTATGAATATACGGTAGATTCCATGCATGCAAAGAGTTTATATAATACACTCTTTAGTCCACCTTGTCAGAGATGCTGACACCAACCTTCCTCTAATAAAGCCAGTGTGTTCCTCGGCTGCTCCAAAGGTTAATAGCAGCTGTTAGCAGCCGACATGAGAATGTCTGGATAAGCATCATGTTCCAGCCCTGCGGTGGAATATGCTATGAAGGGGTTTCATTTTCTCCGCTACACCTGACTTAGTCGCAGTGATGTGGATGCAGTAAAAACACACGGAGCATCCTCGCCGGCCATTTTCATGTGCGCAGGAACAGGGAGGCTGACAGTCAGCAGATAATATTCCAGGAAGAGGTGCTCGGTCTCCTCATCCCGGGCCTGACGTGTGATTAGGCAAGCTGACAGATGAGCTCAGCTTGGAGGGATCCCACGGCTACAACACCCCCCCCCCCCCCCACACACACACACACACCCCCCCTCCCAGCCCCCTGATTAGACAGGCAGGGATGAGCGCCTCCATGATGGGTAGACTGTAAAAGTGCTAATGTGGCTTGCTGATGGGAGCGCTGAGGATCTGGGCCCTCGGGGTCCCAGCACCCCCCCTCACCCCCACCCCCCCACCATCCGTCTCACTCTAACACACTATGTCACACATCCACACGCACACCGATACAGTCACACCGCTGTGCCCAAGCATCACAAACTAGGGATTAAATCAACAAAATAGCCAGAAAATTGCTTTGAGTTGCTGCTAAGGTTTTAGTTCTGGGCGGATGGTTGGCTTTCTCACTCTGAAGGCTGGCTGCTCTCCACATGGACCTCTGAGCGAGGCAACCCCGAGAGACCCAAAGAGCGCTTTGTTTGAGAATCTGTGGCTCTGACAAAACTCAGCTTTATTCAGAAAATAGAGGGAAGAGAAGAAGACTTCCACGGACTCTGAGAAGATTTCTGATTTGACCTTTTTCTCCTCTTAGCTGCCGTCTACCACTCGTTAATATGAAGCAGAACAATCACAATAAGAGAATCTGAGTGTGACGCTGAGAAACACAGAGCCGATCCCTCTGATTGGACTTCCTTCACGAGCACCCTGTGGCCCTGGCACTATGCTAATGCAGCTGGTTGCTGGCACTGTGGACACAGACTTGATACAATCTGACTGCTGCTGCTTTGTTATCCCCTCATTTGGTTCTGCTGTATAGTTAGCTTCTCAAACAGCAACAAAGCTTGTTGCCCGCCTTGTGGTCGAATACGAGGCAAATTTTTTCCAGGGGAAACCTGCTCGCACACACACACACATTTGGTGCAACTGATCTAAATGACCCTGTTGT
Organism: Sebastolobus alascanus; assembly: GCA_916701645.2. Lineage (NCBI taxonomy): Eukaryota > Metazoa > Chordata > Actinopteri > Perciformes > Sebastidae > Sebastolobus > Sebastolobus alascanus. The sequence continues at coordinate 10,021,639 of CAKAOJ020000013.1, read as the reverse complement.
GAATGAGGAAAACACTTGAAGTTTTTATACCTCACACAGTGGAGAGCTGGAGATGCTTTAAAGATCCAGTTGGCGTCCATTTCAAAAGCGATTGGGTCGCTCGCTGTCAGGAATGTTAAATTCATTTTATGGTGTTGTTGTTGTTTTGGGATTAAAGTGACGGGTGCGCCAATCAAACCCAACCTTAAACGGTGACCTGACCCTAAATGAAACCCTCCCCAGCCCTAAAAAACAATGCAACCTATTCACTAAACATTTATTAAAACCAAAATATACAACTCTGCTGCCAGAAAAAAAACACGGATAGGTTGAATGTCTAAAACCAGAATTACGTTTCATTAATATTCATATCAGCCTCGTATCACGCTTCCAGAAACGCACAATACCACGTGGTTAAAGATAGGGACGACGATGTTGGAGAGCTAGCATAATTTGAAAGTAGCATCGCCTCAGGAGCTCCGTCTAAACCCCCCCCCCTCCCCTCGGAGCTCCTTCCAAGGCAACGCCCCCCCACACACATGCACGAGCACCGCCACATCGTAACTACTTCACAGACACAGAGCGGAGAGAAGACCTCAACTCAACAACGCTACCTCATGACAGTAACCTGTGCAGTGCTACTGCAGGGCTGAGTTTTCTCTTCCATTCTCCAGGAAACGTGCGGCGGCGACGTGCTTTGAGTTCAGGCTGGTGCACGCCAAGGGTAGAGAACGAGCAGGGAGGCAGGGAGGCATCTGATTGGTTCTTTCCAAGCGGACCTCGAGGCAGTGATTGGTAGACGTTTTTACAGGATTACAGCAGCTACAGATGACAGCTCTTTTCCGGTCCTTTTTCAGAGCTCATCAGTAATGGATCGCTGTCGGGGGGGAACGACCATTTCAACCAGTATAACAGATAGTGTATACTGGAGAACATCGTCAACCCTGCCTTTAACGTTGTGAAACGATTGGATAGGTTTAGACAACAAAACTACTTGGTTAAGGTTACAAAAAAGATCATGGTCTGCGTTAAAATAATAACATATTACTTTACTACCGTAAATAAATTACAACCGCCCTTAGCAGACTTTCTTGCGTCTACGTTTACTTTTAGTTTCACACGGGACACGAACAGCGACCTCCTGGTTAAAGTCCTGTGTTTGTTTGACCTGTCCATCACTCCCATCCGCCCTCGATATGCAACCACGTAACTTTCAATAACGGTCGCTGCATGTACTACGCTCTGATGCTGTGATCGAATGCAAAAACGTCCACCTTCAACGTATCCGTGGTTTGCAGAAATGTACAATGTCAACATTTTCTCCGTCGACTGGGCTGAAATATACCGACCTAAATAAAGTATTATTTGTCATTTAAAATTGACCCATATGAGCGTTTTCTGATCTGGTGCCTCCGTTAACACAACACAGTTTTTCACTGCCTTCCAAAATCCATTTGAAATTGTTCATGTGATGGTTTTCTGATCTTCTATGGTTGAGGTTTGGTCCAGTTTAAGCAACTAAAACTGTTTAGTTAAAGTTAGGGAAAGATATAAAAGAAATGTTAAATGTTTTGGACCACCCCGACCTCCTCCCTCAGAGGTTCAGTTTTACAGATACACATAAACGTCTCTGTGGGTCTCAACAAGTCAACTTGCGGACCGGTGCATCAAACAAGCTGATCGGTTGATCCAACTCAAAATGGAAAACAAATGAACTACTAAAAAATACAAATCTGTTCAAATATAAAAGAAACAGCTTCAAAGACGTCTCAACATAGAGCCCTGAACACATTTGCTTACGTGCAGCCCGGAGATATTCTATCCTTATAATGTTGCCCGTTGTTAATGGAGGAAAATGTTAACGTTTTAAATGTGTGATCTTTTCTCTGGTGAGGAGGTCAGACTCCAGCAACACTTGTAGTTTACAGAACAACAATTTGTTAGACCAGCGTGTTTTGGATGGTGGCCTTCATCAGGGTCAGTATCATGACATTAAAACATGCATTATTCACCCCCCAAGTGAAAAGGGTACACATTTTGACTAATATATATCACCATAAAACTTCCCCAGTTGATTAATTACATTCAGACAATTATTTTTTGAATTAAAAGTATTCAGAGATGTTATGTTTTAAATACGCAAATGAGGAATTATCTTATTAAATATGTGCTAATTTGCATACATTTCCAGAAGAGAAATCTTAACATTGAATAAAGCCAGGTTAAATATTCTTGTTTCATTTTGTTGACATATTAGAGTCAAAGGTTTTACAGAGGACATTTTGGATATCTGTTTTTTATCACTCCATAAATCAGAAAATACTGCCATAAATCAGGCTATGAATGACATATGAACGAATCCCTCAATAGAGAGGAATGAAACTGGAAAGTTTGGTGGATTTAAGTGGGTTTTTATTTTAGAAACAAGTCTTGCTTTTCCTTCAAGGCCAAAATGAGGCTCGGCGCTGCCACCTTTACGTCGGTGCTGGACTACGGCGATGATGTATAAATGCATACATCTTATCAGAGCCTACGCACACTGGATACTGTCTACCATGGAGCACTGAGATTTATTACGAATTTTAAAGCCCTTACGCACCACTGCTCTTTGTGTGCTCGGGTAGGATGGTATGATGGTCTGCCTCGTCCACCCGTAGACTGAACCACTGGCGTGTTCTTATTTATAAGGCTATTCTTGGTCTGCTTCCATCTTACCTACGGACCTACATCCTTCAAAAAAGTACAGGAAGTTACTGTCTGTACTCCCAGGACTTAATCCTATTAACTGTCTCCAAAGTCCGTACTGAACTGGGAAAAAGGGCGTTCCAGTACGCTGCTCCCTCTTTCTGGAAATAGTTACAAAATTACCTGAAACTTGGAGAGCTGGTCTCACTGAATGTCTTTAAGTGCTTCTAAAAGATTTGGAAACAAGCACATCTGGTTGTAAATGTTTTGAATGCTGTTGAATGTTTTTTGCTACCTTATGATTCTGTTATTTGCTCTTTGTCCTCGTTTTAAATTGTTATGTTTGTTTTATGTCTGCAACCGTGTAATGTGCTGCTGCCTATCTTGGCCAAGAAAGAGATTTTTAATCTCAATGAGTTTATACTCCTGGTTAAATAAAGGTTAAATATAAGTGCTGCTGAAGTGGAGATTTCTGGCTCAGAGTCTGAGAGAAAACAGCCTTTAAAGATATGGATTGTAAAATTTCATACATTTTGAAGACACCACAGGAGAAAAGGGTAAAGATCTTTAACTAATAGATTTCACACTGAAACTTCCCCTGCTTATTACTGACATTAAGACATTTAGTTTTTGTATTACAAGTGTTCTGAAATATTATGTTTAAATATGCAAATGAGGCATCATCTAATGCTAACTGTTGGTGAATTTAGGAGAAATCTATAGAGGCGAATAGACAAAGTAGTAAAATAAACACTTAAATGTGTATTTTGGATGTTTTCTTCCATGTTATGAAAGCAAAATAGCCCAAACTCTCAAAATTGATCAGTGCATCCCTGGAGTGTCTCGCCTTAACATCAACAGATCCATGTACATTATACGTGTGCAACATGCATGTCAGTGGTATGCACAAACCTTCTGACAAAAATTGATACTCCTTCATGTGTAAAGGCCAGAAGAAACATTCAAAGAGTTCAGACAATCCACAGAGGTGCCTCTTTACATAAGTCTCCTCATACATCCCTGATTTTCCCATTAGTGTAATATAAAAAACACAGCTGTAACTCCCTCCTTCCTCACGAGAACAAGTGTTTTCCAGCATGTCCCCTTTTTTTTAGCGTCCATGTTGTGCAAACGTTGGGTAAATCAAGAGAATGCATTTATTTCACACCAGGAATGACCAAGGGGATCAAGATAGGAGTGAAACCAGGGCAGTCCAGTCGGCACAAATCCCCATAAGCTACTGAATACCACCCCCCCCGCCCAACATGGCATGCTAAGATCTGTCTTATTCCAGTGGTCTATCACTTAACACTGATCCTGCATTCGAACAGAGCTGTTTGAATGTAAATAAATCAATCCCCGGTGGCTGATTACTTTACCAGTGTTCTCCTGTCCTCCTTTAACACACAGGTTTTACTTTCAGCTGGTTGAGAGATTGATGAGCACACTTTCTATCTGGGGAGGGTTGCAGATATCATAAGCTTCTTTCCATGCTGAAACATTGTCGCTACCGTAGTTCACCTTTTGCTGAGACTACCATATGGCAGGCCCAGGATAAATCAAAAGGAGAACTATTGACGAGCGGTGGTTATCTGTACGGCCGTTCTGAAGAGGGAAATGCAATTTATTTTGGCACAAAAGAAAGATGAGTGTTATCAGCAGCCTGTGTGGTGGGGAGGTCATTTAAAAACAAAGCAATATGTGCAGCCAGTGCTTTTAATGAAAGGACAATTTGCTAACTATCAGTGGATAATGGCAGCAGTGAGCGTGAACAGACAACACAGCAGCCGTCTGATAAACTCCACAACAAACAAAGTGAATAATGAAGCAGCGCCCCTCTCCCTTGGTGTGTAAATGCTGTAAATATTCAACGACTACAACTCAAGTCCCAGGACTGTATGTTAAACAGGTCTGATATGGATGCACACGCTTTCTTTTCATTTCTGAAGAATTTATCAAGCTTGCCTAGTTTTGTAGGTCACCGTGACAAAAACTCAGCTTGCCTTCTTTGGTACAGTATCCAAATCTGGGTCGCTGGTATGAGGACTGAATGAAGGGTTATTGTCTGGGGCTCTTTTCACCTTGAGATACTGTCACACTGTAACAAGGGGAAAGTGACCAGGAAATGGGCCTCTGTCACGGACACTCACTTCCATGTCAAGAATCTTGAAATCACACTTTAAAAAGGTGCGATGTGTAAAGTCTGGTTACATGCTCCAAAAAATAGCCCTTCTACTCGGTCCATACAATCTACATTTACCATCATCAGTTATTAAAAAAGCTAACTACTAACTAACAGCAGGGCAAGAATACGCAAAATAACACCGCTATCTTATAATCTCCAGGTGTGGCGTCAGATGATAGTTTATGATAGCCAACAGTGTGTTTACTGTGACACTAACCGGGGCTGTACGTACGTTTTGATAGGTTGTTTATTGGATTAAATCCAAAGTGAAAGAAACGAGAAAACAACTATCGGTTACCCGCCACCCTCCCTCCTCCCGGAGAAGTAGTCTCCAGGCAGCGGGGAGGACAAAACGAGAATATACAGCCACTAAACAAACTAACAAAATGCACACTAGGCTTGTCGCGGTAGTCTGTGTTATCGGTGCATTTTGGCGCATCGGCGGCATGTTATCAATAGATAGTCGGACGACAGACGCTACAAACTGACCGTGAAAGCATCTGCTCCGTACGGAGTCTCAGCTCAGAGCAGCAGGAGTCAGATTTCACAAACACGGGACGAGAGAGAGAGTTGACAGACCGAGATGATGGCGGAGGATTTGGTGTCGAAGCGAAAAGCAAACACGCCTATTTCAGATTTAAACCCAACGCTATAAGAGAACCATACCATGTGTAATACCACAAGTGGTATTACAAGACAGGACGGGCCGGGGCTAGCTGGTTAGCATGCTCATATCAGTAGATATCTCTGCAACACAATACATAGACGTCTTTGACTTCGACACTGTAAGCTCTTCACATTCTGCTGATAATGTTCATTTTTTAAGTGTTTTAAACTATAATTCTGGCCACATCGTACACATTGCACCTTTAAAGAGCTTGTATCCCAAAGAACCACAATTCCACTAGTACTGGAATCTGCTGATAAACATATTTATCACACTCAACTTGCCTGCAAGGTGAAAGAAACCTCCCACACATGTCCTGAGCTGGAGCAGGTGAATATTGATTCGGCTCCTGTATCTCCACCAAGGTCATAGCCACATACTGTAGATAGCGAGTTGCTGAGGACAGCACTACGGTTGTGAGTTATAATCATCAAACACAGAAATGAATTTCCAGGAAGAGGCACGGCTTGGGTTGACTGCTCGACGCACGATCGATGGCGCCGTTGCTGCTTGTCAGAAAAGGTTTTTCAAATTTTATCACCTCACGCTCTGGAAGACACACACCGTCTTTCTCTGTCTGCCTTTTATGACCGACGCAGCCGTCGCTGTTTGTGCTGAACTACACAAAAACCCCGACGGCAGAATAAAGAATTAAATTGCTCGCTTAATGGCTGAAGAGATGCAGCGTTAGAAAACAAAGACTGAGAGGCAATCAGTTTCGACCCATTTCACGTGAGGGGGAACAACTGAGCAGGTAAGACGAGGCTGATGTGGTCGAGGCCGTGACATTAGGACACAGATAATTGGGAGAAGACAAGCCTCCTCTCAGTCTGCCAGCTTCTGTCGGACAGATGTATGTTTCAAAAGCAAGTTAGGTGCAGCAGGTCAGCACATGTTTCACAGACCATTACAAATATGATCTGAGCTGAAACATCTGTCCTTTCTCAGGTCGTGGAACCAGCCTCATAGATTAGTTGTATAAATATGTTTTAAATATAAAGCTTCATTATTGCAAAATCTCTTTGTTTGGTCTTTAATGGTGAATTTAATGCTGCACTATTTAATATTTCTAGATCAGCAATGGATCCATAACTTTATGTAATGTGAAAGGTGTCACCAGTAGTGACGAAGAGGATTATTACCCGACTCTGCAGTTCCTCTCAGCTCTACAGAGGAGAGGTTTAAGCCTCTTTCAGCTCATTGTTTTGGTTTTACAGCCCACTTCTGTTTAGAAAGCTCCGATAAACCCTCTGTACGCTACCTGCTCAGTACCAGACTAGCTAGCTGGAGACAAAAGAGGAACATCTAGCAGCTAAAAAGAGACAGATTTTTGTCTTTGGTGGAGACAAATAAAAGCTTAAAGGACCGTGAATAATGGACTTACACTTGCCAGGTGACCAGAAAACCGACTATGCAAATGTAAATGGTGAATGGACTTCTGGTTTTCTGATCACTCAGAAGCGCTTTACGCTACATGTCAACATTCACACCATCAGGATCTAATCTAAATACTCATTCACACACCGATGGTTCAGCCTTCAGGAGCAATTTGGGGTTCAGTATCTGGACCAAGGACACTTCGACATGTGGACTGAACCGCCGATTGGCTGATTAGGGATGTCACCATACCAGAAATATAGTCGTCAATACCAATACGAGTGGGACTCCACGATTCTAGATACCAATTGGATACTACGGCAAAATAACAAAAGTATAACAATAAATCCCGTCATGTACTTCAACTTCCACTCCTTTATTACCTTCTGCATCCTGGTTTTTGTTAGAAAGTTAAACAGGTCATAATTATCTCTCTATTGTTTTATATTGCTGTGAAGATATGTCTTTCAAACAACTGTATTTATTCAAGTTTGCTCAGTTTTGCTCAGTTTTACTGAATAGAGCCTGAATGCATCATAATGTAAATGTTAAAAATCAGCAGGATAAGAGCTAGTTGACGTTAGCTGTTAGCAGCCAGTAAGCAGCAGAGACCTGCGCGGAGCTAACAGCTAATGTTAACTAGCTGCCGATAGTGAGTTTATTGCGTCCCAAACGTGTTCTATCACCCCCCCCCCCCCCCTCCCCCGGGGACAACGGGACGCTGTTAGTCTCTCGTCTGTTAGTCTTTAAGTTTTGTAGTGTTGGTCAAAACAAACACAGAATTTTAATATGTCAACTTGCAGCGTTATTCACGACCTTCTGATATGTTTTAGATCCCACACGAAAATAATTCGCAGATTTAAGATTTGGAAGGTAACATTGGAGAAACCTGCAAGAGTACGCCAGATTTTTTTAATTAGCCAACCAGGCAATGTTGCCAACTATTTTCCAATGAAAGTAGCTAGCAGAACTAGCTCCAAAAGTCCCTGAATATAGAGAGAAAATTACCAAGTTGGCAACACTGACAGCCCGTCCCTTCAGGCCTCCCTCCAAAATTATCATTATGAACGTGAATGGTGATCATGGCTATTGTTAGTACTCACAGCTGTCAAGCTAGCAGCTTGTGGAAGTGACGTGCAATGAGTTTGCGGGCAGAGCGCTCGCAGGCAGGTAGACAGGCAGGTAGCATAGATATTTTTTCTTTTTTTTTTGTCAGAGCACTTCATTTATTGATTGCTGTCAGGATGTAACGGGACTTTCAACAGATATAACTAGAAATGTTATGTAGAAGATTACCAACCCTGGCTTTAATCAATGAAATGAAATGAATGATAATAATCATAAACTGCAGCCCTAAACACATAATCTACAGCTACTTTATGAGATGACAATATGATTGTTCTGCTAACTCTAAGAGGCCAAAAAAAATATTATTAATGCTTTAAAGTCTTATTTTGAACTACGATTTGAATTACGATCGAAAATTTACTGTAAATACAATAACTTAGGATGCCCCGATAGAATTAGAGGATTATTTTCACTGAGGTCCAGATGACACTTTAAGATAGTATGTATGTAATGACTATAATTATATTCAACTTTTGACAAAAGTTCTCTACCTTTGAAGAATAAAATCTTTTTACCCCCTCTCACACCTCACAAATCTGACTGAAGGCGCTGACGTGAAATCAATAAAGCATATCAATATTTTCACTACAACGCTCTATCGTTATTTCCCACATGGTAAAAAATTAATAATAATTTGACTTGCTAAACAGATATGAAATGGGGGAATTCTCTCTTTTTGATGGATGAAAAGGAAGGCTGTTTCATCAAACCAAGACTGTGCTCATTGGCTCTCGGCTGTGACCCCATTGGATCTTATGACACAGATAGCGGGGGAGTGGTGGGGGTTAGTGTGTTCATGGCTGATAAGGCAGACGGGGAGCCTGGATCTGAGATACCGGCAGAAACACTTATCTGGGTACTCGGAGAGAGAGAGCGCTCTGCCAAGGCTGAGCCCTATCGCGCTCACAGAACCGCCAGAGTGCTTCGGAGCCGGAGCTGACATGTTTGACTGATACCGCACCAAAAAAAAAGTCTATTTCTTCAACCAAAACCAATTTCCGACTTTGACACCGAGATACGGAGAAAACGAATGTTGAGAGCGCTCACTGGGTCAATCGCACAGCAGACAGTCAAATCTCAATTTAGTTTTTACTGCATTGTGATTTGACTCGCGGCTCGCCCCCGAGGCCCATCGATATTCTTTATGGCCTGTCCCCCCGCGGCGCCTCCGTCTCGCGCTGCTGTTCTCGCCGGGTCCAGATGGAGAGGTTGGAAGCTAGTCATTGTTCATGAGCTTTTTAACATGCTGGGTGCTGGTGACCTACTGTTTATTAGCCTAACCCCTGTGTGGTGTGGAGACTTGGCAGCCTCATGCAGCCTTTACAGCACATCCACCTGCTGTTCTCTCCAGACACTTGTAATTGCGTAGTTCTACCTACTTCCTCCTCTCAGCTTTCACGCTGCACCACAATTACTGAAAAAATGTGGCTTGTACCTTCATGGCTGCTGCCTGTGTCGTAATGCTACACAGAGGAATTGATGATGACTTCTGGGACTCGTCTAAGCTTACCGTGTAACTAACACCTTCTCTCTCAGGTAATCAGCTGCAAGGTGAGAGCACAATCTCCCCTCCATCTCCAGAGAGCGTTTGGCTGGCTTACTTTGTCACTTCTTGTGAACTTTTGAACATGGAAATGGTTCCAGTGTATTTTCTCAAGTGGCACCAACAGCAGATGTAACATAGAGAAGTGTGGGAATTCATCACACAGCTTGAAAGCCTTGACCTTCAGACTGAAAGATACTAGCAACCAACATTATTTGCTTTTTTGTACCAAACTATTTTCACTCTAGCGAACAGAAAACCCCCCCACACACCTCTCTATGTTGAATATGTGAGACGTTTGAGTCGTACAGTGACTACAACGGTAAATAGAGACATTGGAGGGAGAGATTTTATGATAAAGTCCAAAGAATGCTGAGTAACCATGTAGAGGACTTTGCAAGGCCTTTCAAAGACTGCATATTTCAGCACTTTACACTGGAGGTTTATTGGTTGCTTCCATTCAAACAGGATGGAAAGGATTTTTTTCTTCTCTCCACTATAAATGGAAGCGAGCGTGTTGGCTGTGATACCCGGACATCTGTTTGTCCTTGTCTGTGATGAAAGCCTGGAGCGTGTTGCGTGTCCAAATTGGGAGTGCCTTCCATTCAGACACTTGTATGAGCCTAATGACCCCGGTCCCCGGGGTCGGCTCTTCATTGGCTTCCCCGCTTTTTTACCATTTTCCCCAATTTAAATTGTCTGCCCCTCTCAAATGGGCCCCCATCTTGTTCCAAGAACATTATGGCTCATGCATTCCAATGTGCGAGGTCACTGGTGGAGGCAAAGTGTCAGCGCGAAGTGTCTACCACATGTGTTCATCTATTGGACGCCTCCAACGAAGGGCCGGGCAACACAAAGGCATCCCGGATCCCACAGCTCCAAGACTTCCACTCTTCTCCCATCGCACATTAGCATCGGAGGAACATTAGAAACCATCTGGGATGCTTTAAAACACTGGATTTCTTCGCGGGGGGTCTTTGTTCTGTGGTGATGACTAATCTGACTGGGCCGGAGTGGGACACAGGAAAAGGACTGTGGTGACTTTAGTGGGGATAGTACACTCATCGATGCCTTACAAATATTTAGTTGAACAACAAAGACACACGACTCTTTGATGCGGTTCTTCAAGTTCAGCCAAGAATCTTAGAATCGGAGAAGACGGGATTCTTCTTCCTTTAATCAGATTTTCCAAAAAATGTGCTCCATTCAGATACGTCATGTAAAAAGAGTGACATCTACGACTACAACTCGCTGAGGCTGATGGGAATGTCATCATTAATTATTTATGTCTTTGGTGTCAAAAAAGTATCGGACAAATCAAAATTCTGAGCCTGTTGAGGAAAAGTCAGAGGATCACCAAAACCATGAAGTGGCACTGTGCTCAATGTGTCTCTAGATTCAAGGTACTGAAAAAACATCTGGACCACAGGTGGTCATATAAACTGGGCAGCACAGTCTAGGTGAAATCATCCAAAGATTTACTCATAAATGTAATGTGATGTCTGGACACCACAATATTTACACACAAACCAACGACAATGTTGAAGAAGAGAGACAAAGGGAAGGGCATCATGAGAGAGTCTGGATCAGCCTGAATTAAAGATGATATTTCAAAAATATTGCTGCCTCTCTCCTGAGCATACTATTGCTCAGTATGGCTCATGTGGAATACCCACGATTACGGTTTGCTTTCATCACCAGTGAAGGAGCTAAGTGGGGTTAAAGACAGTCACCCTCTCAGAGAGCTTTGTGGGGGCACGGAGCGTCGGGAGCTAACAGCTGTCCAAACAAAGGCCCGTTTCCCACTCATCGTTACGCCGAGTGTCACTGTCAGTGGCTACTCGTATGCGTAGCCAAAGCATCATGAAACATTAATGCACCAAGGCTGCACTGCTGCCGACGATCGGACAGCAGAAAATCACCCAGTATGTGAAACTCATGCTCATATTATCCTTAAATTGTGAAATTAGACAAAGAAATAGAGATATTTCAAATGTGAGTGAACCAGTAAACGTGAAGTCACAGCGACTGAAACTCTTCCATTATGTCTGCACCTCCTCATCACACACAATTAC